>APFE030685781.1:78580-107158 GCA_000404065.3 Pinus taeda
AAATGAAAAGACCTCCTTTCTATATATAAGAGTCTAAGGGGTCATAATATAATCAGAGCTAACATAACAATAATAATGTAAGGGCACAATAATAACAATATGGGGACTACATGGGTACATCAATATAATAAGGGGGTTGTACTAATAACAATAATCTAATAACAATAAGGGGTTACACTAATAGTATAGGGGTCTAATAGTCTCATCAAGAGACAACTTGTTCAATTTAGTTACAATTAGTGAATGGCATTGTCATTAGTAGGCTACCATGCGTAGACAATGTCTTTTAAGAAACCGAAAAAGAAAAATATTACATTCAAAAGGAAAAAGAGGGACAAGGTCCAAGAGAGATTCAATCCAAGTGAATATCATTTTGAAATTTGAAAATTCATACAGATGGGATAATGAACCATTGTTGGTTAAAAGATAGCCTTGTCGAGGCTATGAACGCCTACTGGCAGCAGAGGCTCTATCTGTGATAAATGAGTAAACACCAAAAAAATAATCTGCAGAAGACACCTACTATATTACTTTAAACCTTATTATTGGCTGATGCAAACTTTTATACTTCTATCATTACAAGGGTAAAGTAATTAAGTAAATAAGCTGAGCAAGTAATGAAGATTCTAGAGCAATGTTGTTTACCTTATAACTCATGTAATCATTACTTATAACTCTAATTGTTTGAAAGTTTTTAGAAATTTTAGAGAACTATTCAGAGATAATTAGATCTCCCAAGTGAATTGCCAATTGTTGTACTACGAAACAACCCCCCCATTTATAAAGAAAAATAGCTAAGGTTAGATTTATAAATGGGGACCCTTTTAAATTTTTAGGCTTAGGATAATAATACCTAACTCTAAGAAAATACCTAGCAAAACCTTGCAAAATGAACTAAGGATGAAATCCACATCGCAAATCGCAAAACGCACTTTTCCGCATGACTATTTTAAAACACCTTCATAATATTATGATATGCGATTAGCTCTCCCGCTACGATAAATTCACCTTGTCATTTCGTAATCATATTTTGCACTTCACAGAGTTTGCAAGAGACTTAACCATGCCATTAGAATGACTGTTAGTGATTTGCGAAATGTGATATTGCGATACCCATAATCGCATTTTGCTTGATGCATCTGGTAGTGCTATATTGTATCCCTTTAAAGACCGCAATGCATGATTAAGAGTGGTAAAATGTGTGGAATAATTAGGCTTTAAATACCAAAACAAACGAGTTGATAGGTTAATAAATATTTAGCAGCCCGAGGAAGGATAATCATTTTCTAGAATTATGGGTAGTTTATACAATCAAGTATCTCATTAAACCTTTCTCACGATCCAAAGTCATTTCAGAGAAGCTTTCAGTCTTAATTACCTGAAATTGTCTACGCAGATATATCTTATCTATTTCAAGAAAGCGATAAAAGACATGTCACTAAGAAAGGTGATGCAAAAATAGAGAAAACATACCATTATTGAATCTGAGTTTACAAAGATGGCTCCTATCTTTGCTGATACCATTTGTGATGTTCTCGGAGGTGTTATCACCTAGATTGACCTCAGGCTGAAGGGAGGCAATTCTAGGGTAACCACAAACCAAGTTTAACCTGGTAGCTAGCCTTGCAAGCTGGGAGAGGGATCTCTCCTTATGAATCTTAGTCAAGATGATTGGACCAAGAACAAGATTTTAAGTGAGGTATAGTAGCTCAAGGGTTATGATTGATTTTGTTGGTTTTTTTGCTAGATTAGGAGGAGCTGGGCAATTTTGGGTCTGAGAAACTAAGGTAAAATCATAGGGGATTCTATGTGGCAAGGTAGGTATGATCTTCAGCACCTTAAATCTTGATGGGGTGAAAGGATAGACTGGTGAGGAGCTAAGAAGGGCTTTAGCAAGTCAAGAATCCTTCCTAAACAAATGAAAACATAAACTACTGGTGTTTTCCCAAGGCAGAGCATTAAAACCTAATGTATTCCACCTATCTGACCTGAAAACAACCAAATAGAGGAAATTACATGAAAGAGGCATACATAAATAACATCTGAACAAATTAACAGAATAAGAAACACATGCTAAAGGCCATACCATAGGAATCCCATAAAAATAGCTGCAACTTTATTAGTTTCCTACCAAAACTGCTACAAAATGATAAGAGTTCAGTACATGAGCATCCAGCTGAATCCAACCCTTACAAATGAGAAATAAAATACATAATATAGACATTTCAATCACCCATCCTAACCATTAGGGGTCGAAACCATGAGAAGAGGAGCTGTTTCAACCATTTCCAAACAAGGACCAGGAATATAGGCTGTCAAACAACTTGCCTCTAAAAGTAGGGAAACTGATTCATTTACCTCAAAACCACCTCTAACTAATGAATCTACCCTCAAACACTATTTTATCATTACATTTACATTCCATGTCAGCAATTACATTAGTGAAATCATCCATGAGGAGAGAGAAATCAAATTCATAGTCAAAACAGGTGAATTTTGGTTTTCTAAGAAAAATGGTCATAAGCGCAGTGCCACTGGTCCTAAGCGTAATTCCACTTTCCACTTGATTTTGGAGGCCTTCCCCTTAACCAAAATGCACCCATGATAATGCATTGGAAAGGTCTCCAAGTCTAGTTTTTGGAACACCTAGAATTATTGAATTTGGAGGTCACTGGCCCCCTCAAATCTTGAATCTCCCAAGACTTCTTTTGTGTGTCCAAAAAGAGGCAGAGAGGTCATTTTTTGGTAGTTTTTGGACCTTTTGGTGACCCAAATTTGCTCCAAAACTTCTGAAAATTTCCAGGGTGCATGTACTCATCATCCTGAATCCAAAAATAGCAACCTTTTCTCCAATGGATGCCCCATGAAAAAGCGCAGTTCCACCGCAAAATTTCTATGTTGTGAATTTCAAAATTTTCAAAAATGTAAAAACTTCTCAAAATTTGCCCAAATTTGGCATGGAACACCACCATCAGCTGATTTGATGGGCTAGGGAGGTTTCAACCAACATCTTCAAACTATGTTTCTCCTTTTTTCCTTTCAAATCTCTCCTTAGCCTAGCCTTTAACTTTCTAATCCTCATATTACAAATTTTGTTGCGGGTCATGTAATGGTATGCCATGTGTGTTAGAGCATTTTCTTATCACTATTGGCCTTCTCAATTAGTCCTTCAAGATTTATGTTGACACTCTCAAGCTAGGTTTCCCTATCATTTTCAATCTCTTGCTCAATAGGAGTCAATGTTACATGAGCCACTTTGGCCATTTGCTTGTTTGCCTTGATCATTTCTAGCTCCATGAGGACTTGCTTGTCACTTAACTATTTGTTTTCCTATTCCAAATATATAATGATGAACTTGGCTCTCTCTAAGTTATCTGCCAAAACTTGTATTTGAGCTTCCATTTCTTGTATGATGATGTCTTTGATAGTTTTTTTGTCCTGAGCCTCCAAGACAATGATTCCAACTCCATGATGAGTATAGTGTTGTTGTGGCTCCTCATGCTCAATCAAGTCAAAATCTCTTTCCTTCTCATCACCAAGATCTTCCTCCTGCACTTTTCCTTGCCTTTTCTCAACTATCAACCTCTATCTATTTTTTCGATGTAGAAGGCAAAGCCCTTTCCACACCTTGTGGAGATAACATTTACTCGTGGACTGATAATGAAGGCAAGGTCCCTTCCACACCTTGTGGAGCAAACACTTGCCTAGCAACTGCAAAAAGTTTCCTTGTGCCTCTCTGATATGTTAAGGACATTAGCACCGTAGCAGTTTTGGTTTCTTTGACCTCTTCCCTTGTTTCCCCATGGCTAGAAGGCCCACCTTCTTCTTGATGCACTGGTGAAGGGATCTGTGGACCTTTGAACATCTCATGAGCAATGAAAGTCTCCCAAGGAATGTTAAGAAGACTGAGATGGTGAAGAACAATGATTTTGATCAAGGAATAATGATAGATGTTGTTCAGCTACTGGGGGTATGGCTTCTTTTGCACAAGGTAAGCTATTTTGTCAATATTTCTAAACAAGAAGTATGGGAGATTCATCATCTTTACCCTGGTGAACTGCATGAGGAGTCTGATATGGTAAGCATACAACCGGGAGAATTTGCCTTCACAAGTGAAATATTTGATGATAATCCTCATCAAAGGAACATACCTGTTCTCCAAAAATTTAAAGGGGAAAAGCCTTTTCACATGGTTTTTGTACTAAGGCTTGATGTAAGGCTCATAGTAATCCTCATTGAGGTCCTGACCCTTGTACCACTTCTCACCAACATTAGGGATTCTAGTGGCCTCTGAAATGACAATTAGTGATATTGTGAAGGTTACTCCGGCAAGTGTCACGTCATGTTTATGTAAATGAGCCACAAAAAGTCTGGCCAACTCATGGTGAAACACATCTCTTTCCACTAGTTCACATAATTCAAAACATCCTTGGTGTCTAAAACAAGAAACTGCAAGTGGGCAAGCCTATAATTCTCTTAGACTGGTGGGCTCTTCTCTTATGATTTTTCCTCCCTTGTGAGGCTTTCTCTACCTATGTCTTTCTACAGAACTGTCATTGGCTGTCTCCTCCTCATACTCAAAATCACTACCTCTGTCCATGGTTTAGTTGACTATCTTAGTTTGCACAATTTTAACAAAGGTATGGGATGAGTGGTATGTGCAATAGCTTTGGAGGGATGGATGTAAGAGAAGCTATGGGTAAAACATGAGAGGGAGAGGGTTTTAGGGAGTAATAAATGTGTAGTAGGAGGTGATGATAGTGGAAGAGATAAGGGTTGAGTTTATGAGGTGAGTGATAAGAAGAATAAAAAGCTAGGGTTTTATAGTGGAGATTAGGGTTTTCATTCAAGAGAGAAAAATCATAAAATTCTTGACATATGCAAACTAAGTAGCAAGAGGAGCAACGATACTTACTTGCCAAATGTTAAACAAGAGGAAATTTGGGAGAAATCGGAAGCTAGGAGCATTTTTGGGCTTGGCTAGCCTAAGTGCAGTGCCACAACCCAGGAGTGCAGTGCCACAACCCAGGACCGCAGCGCCTATTATAATTTACACTGTGATTTTTGCCTCTAAGTGTAGCACTGGTCTATAAGCGTAGTGGCACTTCCTAGGAGCGCGGCACCCGGCCAAAATTTCCAGAAGTGCAACACCTTTTCCTCTAAGCACAGCGCCACCCCTGTTTTGCTCGAACGCTTAGAAAACCGATTTTTTCTTCTCTACTTGGCTCTTTTGACTTGCAAAATGACACAATGGCATGAAAATAAAAGAGAATGAGTTTATATATGAACTTCCCTTTTTAATTTTTTCTTTTGAAAAACCCACTTTTGTAATGTCAATTTGTCTTTTTAATTGCTCTTGTAGGTGGACTCATGCTCTAGATAACCTAATTTTTGCACTGGCAGGTGCTTGGAAAAATCACAAGCTTAGGAGCAGTTGGGAACAAATATTACATATGAGAAGATAAAATTACATCATAAATGAATATAAAAACAATAATACTTTGTTTTCACCTCAAAACAAGTTTTGAGGTGAGAACTGCATTCAGCTCTGAAACTGATAAATTATGACTTTACCAATCATTATTGGCCTCCTCATGTCCTTGTTAATCATTATTGGCATGTAATAACTTGATTTGACCATGGTGGAACCCTAAAACCTAATGAGACCAAACCCTAAGACCTAATGAAATAAACTACAAAGTAAATAATGAGCCATGACTGAAATATGAAAGAGGATCATCAAGTACAGATCATGAGGGAAAAATTGGAAGTAAACCCTACCATCAATGAATCCATGACCTAATGGAGTGCAAACTCATCAGTATGGGACTCCTACTATGAAATGAAAAAGAGTAGATTTTGATCACTGATGGTAGTGTGAAGACACTAACACTAATTTGCTGCAGATGAATCATCTGATTGATTCTTTGTTGAAAGTCATCTTCTTCACTACCAACCTCCTGTAACAGCCTCATAGCTGGAACTGCAAGAGATGTTGGAAAAATTGTGTTAATGCCATAAACTAATTCAAATGGAGACATACCTATGGATCTCTTATGACTCACTTTGTGAGCCCATAGAGCATTAACCAACTTCCTGTGCCAACTTTTCTTATTTGTTTCGAGCATCTTCTTGATGATGTTCACCAAAGACTTATTGGATGATTCAAGGAAACCATTTCCCTGTGGGTAATATGTTGTAGAATGACCCAAAGTAATGTTATACTTGCTACAAAATTTGATCATCCTCTTTCATTTGAATGCGGCTGCATTATCTGTGTTTATTTTACTGGGACAACCAAAACAAGATAAAATATTTGACTCTAGAAATTGGATGATTACCGTATCTATGGCTTTTCTGGTTAGAATTGCTTCAGTCCACTTGGTAAAGTAGTCGGTTGTTGTTAGGATCCATTTGTGTTGTGCCAACAATGTTGGATTGATTTCCCCAATGAAATCGAGTCCCCACTACTAAAATGGTGCATTGACTTCAATAGGTTTCAGAGGAAGAGGCAACAGTTTTCTTTTCCCTTGAAAGACTTGACATTCATGACAGCTCATGATTGTTTTGTAAACATCCGAAAATAGAGTCAGCCAGTAGTAACCTACTTTCAAAACTTTGTTTGATGTTGTCTTCAAGAAAAAATGACCACCACAATCACCTTTTTGAAAGTCATACATCACCTGTTGAGCTTCATCTTCAACCAGACAGTTAAGTAACACACCTCCCAGATATTTCCAATAAAGAGCATTATTTGGAATGCAAAATTTTGTAGCTTTGAGTTTGAGTGATCTACCTTTGTTCATTGTCATTCTCGGAGGTGGCAAAAGGTGTTGAAGTACATATACTATGTTTGAATACCATGGTGACTGAAGAAACATTTCAAACACTTGAATGAGAGAGTCTTATTCTTCATCTTCTGACATGGTTGCGATGTGATTGATATCTAGAGCATGCAGATTTGATTCATCCATTAACCTTGCCAAGCCTTGTCCTTTGATCAACTTTGTGGGTTTAATCTCTAGATCATATTCCAACATTGAAGCAATCCATTTTCCTTGCCTTCCTTCTACATTAGTTTGTATCAGCACATCCTTTACTACTGCATTGGGAACGTATGCTATGATGTGTGAGTGTAGAATATACACTCTGAAATCCGTCAATGCTTTACAAGAGCAAGAGCCTGTTTTTCAATTATATTGTACTGCAAGGAAACATCTCTGATGGTCCTGTTGAAAAAGGCAATGGGCTTCTCCAACTGATCTCTCTTTTGCATCAATAATGCAACCATGGTATGCTCGGATGCAAATGAAAATATGATGAGATCTTGAGTATAATCAGGACTAATCAAGATCATGGCAGTAGATAAAGCATACTTTACCAAATTAAATGACTTCATGGCGTCCTCCGTCCATTTTACCATGCCGTCCTTTTTCAACATGTTAGTTATTTCTCTTAAATGCTCAGCTAGATTAGGCATGAATCTGCATAAGAAATTCATCTTACCATTAAAAACTTGTATCTCCTTCTTGTTCTAGGGAAAATCTATTTGCTGAATCACCTCCACCCTTGAAGGATCAATGCGAATGCCTTCTTTTGATATAATATGGCCAAGCAACTTTCCTTCATCCATGGTGAAGAGACGTTTCTTGGGATTAAGAGATATCCCGAACTTCCTACATCTCTGAAACACAATCTTTAAATGGTGTAGATGCTCATCATCAAACCCTAAAAACACTGTCAAATCATCGAAATATACAACCAAAAATACATCCTTTGCATTAGCGAAAGCGTTGTCCATTGCTCGCTGAAATGTGGCTCTAGCATTCTTCAAACCAAATGGCATTTTAGCATAATGAAAAGTTCCCCAAGGTGTGGTAAATGCAGTTTTTTCTCGATAATTTTCATGCACCAGAATCTGATTATAACTTGAATATCTGTTGAGTAGTGACATGCACAATACTCCAACCACTCTGTATAGGATATGATCCATCTTCGGAAGTGGGTAATTGTCTTTCAAAGATACATTGTTAAGATTCCAGAAATTGATACACAATCTTATTTCTCTGGTATTCTTCTGTATTGGAACCAAGTTCGAAATCCAATCATAAAACCTGATTGGGACAATTATACCAGCTTTGAATAATTTGTTTACCTCTTTTTCAATGGAAGGAAGCAACTTGGGGTTCATTCTTCTCAACTTCTGTCTGAATGGCTTCTGATTTGGCTTGATGGGAATTGTGTGCTAAATTATATATTTGTCATACACCTTCAGATCTGAATAATCCCAGGAAAACACATCAGAAAATTCAGATAACAATCTAACATATTTAGTCTTTACCTTGGGAGGCAGTGCTTTGAACAATTTCACAAACTTGGGCTTATCTGGTGTTCCAATATTGACATCCTCAACACCTTTATCTATAGGCACGAATCTCGGCTTTCTAGCCACATCATCCTGATCAAAAATTTCTTCTAAAGATATGAAACCTTTAGGAATAGTGTTGTCTTTCTTGATCAAGGGCTGCTCTAAAATTTTATGAAATCTCTGGAACATCTTCTACATTGACCATATCAGATAAAGGATCTATATGCAACCAGATCTGCAACTTGAACGATCTATATGCAACTAGATCTGCAACTTGAATGATCTTTCCTAGAGAAGATCTTTCACCTCATCCCTGAAAACGGTGCCAATATGTTAGCACTCAGAATGAACCTTAAGGCTGAGAATAGGTGATTCCAAGGTAACCACAGACCAAGCTTTCGATCTGGCATCTAGCCCTACCAGACCAGAGAGGGATCTCTTTGCCAACAAGATGTGGCTGCAATAAATGAAATTTTAGGCTAGTTATGGAGTTCGAGAATTTGTTTGAAAGGTTTTGGGTCAAAACAACAAGAGAAAGGATGATTGGGCTATGGAGTCAATGCCAGTTTCTGTAGGCAAACATGGGGCAAATTAAGTGCCATGTTCAGCCAGATAGAAGATTGCAAATATGAGAAGAATAGGGGAGAAAGGCCACTACCCTGTAGGCATCAAACAGGGGATGGATCTGATGTAGTAGCTTTAGACGAACAAGAAACACAGGGTTGCTCAATAAAGCATCTAACCAAGACAACCACTACAAAGACAACCACTACATCTAACAGCAAAATCATCATGAAAGGAGAATCATAGGGGATGGATTCCTAACATATCTCTTAGAAAATGATGTAACACAAAATAGCATAAAAGACATAATGTGTAAATGAATCTATGAGAAAAACATACTGGACTTTTAAGCACCGTGATGAATCCCAAGTCCAAAGGGCAAAAACTGCTTTATTAAAATGATATTCAGGAAAGCTTTACACAATGCCAAGCAACCTTTCTACTGCCAAAATTGAACCCTTACACTCTGAAATTAATAAAATGTACACAATTTTCTCATCCCTGTACTAAGGGAATTGAGCTCAACCATCTTCTTCAAAATAGAATTAGTTACATTAAATTTGGACCAAATTTATGAAATTAGGTGTCAAAGATGAACTCGTATCTCCTGAACCATAGCACTTGTTACAAAAATGAAAGAGGTTTTTCTAGATAAGTTCATACTTGAGAAAAATATCTATCCAATTTTGGAAATTCGTTTCCAGTGGCTTGGAATATGTGCCACAAAATCATCTCTAAAACATAAAATCATTAAAAAATTAAATCTGTAAACATAAGATGTAAAGATCTAGTCCAATATTCCAATTCACGACACCTGTGAATAAATGGAAAGAGGTTTTTGTTATATGGCTCATGGTTTTTTTTTTCACTTGCTGGTTCACGGATACCTTGGTCAGTGGGTAGCCGCTACGTCCAGGGGTTTAAATATCTGAGTGGACGCAACCCGAAGGGCATCAACACCCATCGGCCTATTTACTGACCTAACCCCAAGAGCTTTCAGGATTCGACCCTGTGACCTCCCATTGGCGAGGCACTTGATTTGACCGATTGAGCTAACTCTTGGGGCTAGTTATATGGCTCATGGTTAACAAAAACCTCTTTGGATTTCTCAAAATTACATTCCATTAGTTTTAAAATGGCACCGCACTAAAATGACTAAAACAATAAAATAACTGCAAAATTTGTTTTGTTTTAATGTAGGCTTCAAATATCACTACATATCTCCCACATAATAAAACTTGTGCATAAAATGAAGGAGGTTTTTGTTATTTGGTATGTGATGGACAAAAACCTCTTTCACTTTTGTAAAATTCCTGTCCAAACTGATTTTGTAATAAAATTGTGCCTGTGTGCAACAACTGACATCAAAACATGCATAACCAAGAATCAATCATTCATTTTGATCATATCTTCTAATCCAGAAACCGGTTACGGGAGTGTGATATACTGTTGGAAAGTTTTTTCTGAGCTCATTCTGATGGACATAATTAGGATATGATTTTCACTAAAACTTAGGTACAGAAAATCTCTGAAAACCAGACATAGTAAGAGCTCATTTTGATCCCTGGTAATAGGTTACGAATACTGAAACTAATAGGAGGCTCAACAAATTAGGAAGTGATTTACAATAGGCTGGAGGATGAGTGTCCTAAAATCACTGCTACAATCCTATTCTTTCGTTCATATGATAGGAGCAAGAGACAAAATCCTCCCATACACAGATATGATCAGGTGGGTGATTGAAAGCCTTATCAGTGAAGATAGGCAATTTAAGAATTCAAGGATGGAGCTCATAGGGTCGTTCAGAGAAGAGAACTTGAAGAAGATGTACCACATACCTGACCCGCAAGATATCTATGACAACACATTTGTGGCTAATTTCGCAAAGAAGAACCCAGACCCCTTCAAGCTAATTTAGGGTTGGAGAGTGTTGGACAAAAAATTGAAATATGAAAAATCGGGTATGTATGTTATAGCCTCTTTGGAAAACCCCTACAACTATGCACAACCATGTTATGTAGATTGTATGTGCTACCCAATAATACTAATTTTTCAATCGAATGGATTCCTCTGATTGATGCCTGTGCTAATTCCTATATCATGAATTGGCCTTCCATCCTATCTGACAACCTAGCCACCACCATTATCGAATATCGACAGAAGAACGCCTCCTCTTCAGATAACCTCCCTCCCTTCTATTTTAGTACCTACATTATGGATGCTATCTATTTTTGCACAACATTTCCAACCATGGGTTGGAAATGGACCTTACAAGATCCTTACCCAATCCATCTCAGTCATAAACAAATATAGGAATCGCATTACATACCTCACTTCTATAAAATATTTCATGTTGTTGTGTTGCCCCTACATCAAATAATTTTCAATAAGAAAGCCCCTAGGTTTTCCCAAGAAGCTGCACAAGAACTGCTTACTGTTAGAAAGTATTTCATTGAAGAATGGTTCACCTATATTAGGGTTTTTGGTAGCGCAACCGATCCACATGTCCTTCCTTTACATGTTTTTGATAAGTTATTAGAAAGAGAGATTGCCTACCAGACTGTGGGAACGGGCCTGACTAAAGTTCCCAAAGATGACAAGAAGTCATTATGGCCCACTTTCCCTGTCAAATGCGGTTCTTTCGCTTTAGCAAATTTTTTTCATGATACTAAGGAATTAGCACATATGGAAGCCCTCAGGCTTCATACATTACCTAAGAGGTAATTTGATCCAAAAAAAGTGGCATATAATATCACTACTGGAGTAAATATCAAACCATACAATCATGAAGATAATTATTTTGAGGATTTGTTACAATCGGCCATATCCTTTGAACAAGTGTTCGAATGGGAAAAGGTGAACCTAAAACCTGAAGATTTTCAAATATTTCAAGAATTCAGAGATGAGAGGCTCTGGGTGATCCCAATGCATCTGTTGAAGCCTGAGGATAAGTTTACACCAAGTGTCACTGTTGATAGCGGAGCTCCTAACTCTCATGTAGACTCACAGGTAGACACTGAGAAGACACTAGACAAAGGGAAAGCCCAAGACGCAGAAAACGCAACTGAGTCCAGCAGGAAGTCAGCTGAGAAACAAGTGATGAGTACCCCTACTACAGAGATCACTTCAGAGGCCAAAGGTAGCAGTTTGGAACAAGAGAGGGATCATTTTAATAAGAAATTGCAAGGCACTCCCAAAGCCTCAAATAACCAAGAAACGAAGGAATTTAAAACTCCTCTGCATGTTCATAAGGATACAAAGCCCAAGTCTATCAACGAACTGTCCACACCTATGGAGGAACAAGCAACAATGTCCCAGCATACTCAAATTATCCCTATTCTGCCCACATTAGAAATTGTTTTAAAAGTAACTGAAATACCTCCACTTGATGTGTTCTATAGCCCTCTCCACAAGCTTATAGTTAGAAAGAAGGCAGAGAAAAAGTAGAAGGGTAGATAAACCTGAATTTCCTCTTGGAAATGAGCTGCTGGACGTTGTTTGGAAGGACATTCCTTTCAATCCAGCTGAGAACTTGACTAGACTGTCACAATTCACGATAGCATACGCATTGTCCACGATGGACAAGGCTACTGAGGTCTCTACTTTACTAAGGGAGAAAGAGGAGAGAATTGAGCAGCTCAAACAAGAGCTCGAGGTAGAGAAAGCAAGCGTAAATAGGTAGGTGTCTGAGGAGCTCACCGAATTTCAACAATACATGGAGGTCTTGAAAATAAGCCATGAAGCCGATATATCAGCCAAAAAACATAAAACTCCAAGAAATGCAGCAATCTATGCAAAAATACAAGGATGTTCCCACTATTGAGGAGTTCATTAAAGAGGCCCTGGAATTAAATTCCCTTCTAGTGAAACAACAAGAGTATTTCTGCTAGAAGATGTCACACATTACTCACTATCTGACTACTAGCAACCAACTAACAAATAAGGCAATCGACCAGAGAACAAAGTTTGAATATTTAAACAATAGAATCTGAGTTCATCGAGTGGAAGGAAACAAAAGGTGGAAGGAAAGCCAATCTACATGAGATTGAGGAAACTCATAAATACATTCTCTTCACAAATTGGGATGCGAGAATAAAACAAGCCAAGTGAGCAGTTGCAAGGGCATCTAGAGTATCAAAGAATATAATTAAGGCAATGAATCACATCATGTTCGCCAACAATCTAATTAAAGAAGGCAATACGAAACAAATGCTCTATTTAACTGCTCTGTATAAAGGCTGGAAAGAAAAAGTGGGGAGTCAAAGAGAGACAATTACAAAAATGACCACAACCAACTGGGAATCGTATTGGAAAAATCTTGTTAAGCCACATAGCTAGATTGTGACTTTAAATTGTTCCCTTCATATGACTCAAAGGATGTTATGACTGCTCACTGACACATTTCGGGGCACCTCCTCAAATTCAATTGATGACCAATATTTGCGATTTAAAGGACAAGCTGGAAGACAACAAGTCGTCCTCTTAGTTCTGTTTATTTAGCCTCTGTTTATTTTTGGAGTTACTTACCTAGTTAGGAGGAAGGTTGTTTGAAACCTCCTCAAACTTTGTATAATCTATTTTTGCACATTTAGCTAGAATAATATTTATACCCTTCTCATGCATTTACAGAATGGTCAAGAATTTTGTCAAAAACATTTGCAAAGAATGCACTATTGTAAGTTTGTGAATGCTTTGGTGAAATTATGGAACATGATCATTTCTTTTAGATATCAGACTACTTTCCTACGCTGATGCACTTTTGTATTCTTGGGAGACAATTTGATTTGAAGAAAGAAGTTGGTCTATGTCATTTGTCAAATGAGTAGGACTTGACACATATGGTACTATTATCGTGTATGCTTGATTATGTTTACATTTAATTAGTGGCAAAACTTTACTTTCATGAATTATATGTGAGATTCATTATTTCTGTTAAAGCATTAATTGCACTTATGTATTGTGCATAGCTGAAATTGTAGGTTTCAACCCTATACAGAAATTACCTACATACGAATTCTAAATCACAGAAAATAAGCAATGCAAGAACATAACACATAAAACACATATACAAAGAGATTTTCCCCTGGATCCCAAAATTGGGACTACCAGCTTGATTTTTCATTATGTTCCTTTCAATGTTACAATACATATTTATACATGTCAAAGCATCCAATTCCATGGACCGAAAACCATCGCGTCCAAAACCATGGACGAAAACTATCGCATCCGAAACCATGGAAAGAAACCATCGCGTCCAAAACCATGTGCGAAAATTCATTCACAAAACCACAGGTAGGTCTGCCCAACCTAATATAGGGTCCAAAAACAAAATTTTCTGGGGTGCTGCCCTGGAACCCATAGAGTGGGTTACCTGCACCCCTCAAATCCCCTGTGACTCCCCCCTCTATGCAATCGAAGTAACAAAGGGGGGGCTCCACCCCCTTTCTAAACCCCCAGTTAACTACGTGGGTTAGTCGTGGAAAGAATATAACACAACCCAACATTCTCCCACTTATTGGTTTCTTTCCACGGGGGGCCACAAGAGAGCTTAGTCATTTATCCATCCCTGCAATGCCCATTGTTTCTCTAAACCAAGAGAACTTCTCAGAGCTCACAGATTTTGTCAATTCATATGCAGTATTCTTCAAAGTGTCCACCTTTACCAGCAACACCTTTTTGTCTTCTAACATATCCCTCACAAAGTGATACTAAACATCAATGTGCTTTGTCTTTGAATGATATGCTGGGTTATTTGCCAGGAAAATTGCACTCAGGCTGTTACAGTCTATCCTTATAGCTCCCTGTACTAACCCCATACTTGAACACAATCTTTGCAACCAAACT
Source organism: Pinus taeda (assembly GCA_000404065.3). Lineage (NCBI taxonomy): Eukaryota > Viridiplantae > Streptophyta > Pinopsida > Pinales > Pinaceae > Pinus > Pinus taeda. The sequence continues at coordinate 93,357 of APFE030685781.1, forward strand.
GCTTCCTTGCTTGCATGAGTGGCTTCCATTTATTCCGCATGTATAGATGATAGTGCCACTACAAATTATTTCTTACTCATCGAACTGACTACACCTCCAAATAGGTTAAACACATACCCACTTGTAGATCTTCTCTGATCCGGATCTCTAGCCCATTGCATCAATAAAGCCACAAATATCCAACACTCTGTCAAATCCCGGTCTTCCTTGGTAGCACAAACCATAATCACTAGTGCCACGCAAATACCTGAAAACTGGCTTCACTTTTGTCTAGTGCTCCTTCCTTAGTTTTGACATAAACCTGCTCAATACTCCCACTGCATGTGCAATGTCTGGTCTAGTACATACCATTGTATACATTAGGATACCGACTGCACTTGGATATGGAACATGGGACATGTCCTCTTCCTCTTCTTGTTTCTTGGGACATTGTTCAGTAGATAACTTTACACCTACAGGAATAAGAACCTTCACCGATTTACTATCCTGCATATTAAACCTCTGCAATATTTTCTTGACATAATTCCTCTGGTTTTACCAGAGCTTCCTCTTTGTCTGATATCTTTTAATTTCCATGCCCAAAATATAGTTTGCAGCACCAAGATCTTTCATGTCGAATTTGGAGGACAAATGGGTCTTCAAATCCTGGATAATTTCTTTGTCATTTCCAACCAGCAACATATCATCCACATACAAGGACCAGATAAATAACATGGTCACCAATTAATTTAAAATACACACAATGGTTTGCTTTGCTTCTGGTGAAGCTAGTCCCCGTATAAATGTATCAAATTTATGATACCACATCCTTTTGTGACTGTTTTAACCCATACAGAGACTTATTTTAACTTGCATACCAGTCTTTCTTACCCTTCACCGCAAAACCTTCAGGTTGCTTCATGTAGATCTCCTCTTCCAGATCCCCATGAAGAAATGTTGTCTTCACATCCATCTGTTCTACCTCAAAATCAAAAGCAGAAGCAACAAATAAAAGTAATCTAATAGAATTTACCTTGGCAACAGGAGAAAAAATATCACCAAAATCAATTCCTGACACATGGGAATAATTTTTTCTACCAACCAAGCTTTGTATTTCTCCACCTTTCCTTATGCATTTGTCTTCTTCTTGAACACCCATTTGCCACCAATGGGTTTCCTTCCACTCTACAACTCCACCAGATCCCAAGCCTCATTTTTGTGAAAAGATGTCATTTCATCAACCATGGCCTCTTTCCAGAGTTTTCCATCCTCTGAATCTACCTCTTTCTTCATAGTTCTAGGATCATCATCAATTTTAGATGAAGAAAAATTTGAACAGAAAGCAGATGGACTATACCTTTCTGGCTACCTTCTTTCTCGAACTGATTTTCTCACACCTGGAGTTTGTTGCTCTTCATCTCTGATTCCTCCTCTGCTGTAGAGTTTGATTCTTCCTCCTTTAGCTCAAACTCTATCTTCTCAGGTTCCTTTGGTTGGAATTCATGTTTAATATCATCTTTCACCTCTTTGAACACCACATCTCGAAAATAAACAACCTTCCTTGTTACTCGGTGCCAAAGCTTATAACCCTTTAAACCATCCTTATACCCAATAAAGATGCACTTTTCAGATTTACTTTCCAACTTGGTTCATTTCTCCTTTGGAACATGTACATATGCATCACATCCAAATACCCTCAGATGTGAAAGAGAGGGTTTCTTACCAGTCCATACTTCTTGTGGAGTCTTATCCTCCAACATTGATGAAGGTGATCTATTGACCAGGTAACATGCTGTCTCCACTGCCTCTGCCTAGAATTCCTGTCCTAACCCAGCACCACTAAGCATGCTTCTTGCCCTTTCCATCAACGTCTTGTTCATTCTTTCTGCAACTCCATTTTGCTGAGGCATATATGGAGTAGTCTTCTGCCGTGCTATACCACACTTCTTAGAGAATTCTTCAAATTCCTTACTGCAAAACTCTCCACCGTTATCTGTCCTCAACACCTTTATCTTCTTCTCTGTCTGGTTTTCCACCTGAGCCTTAAATTATTTAAACCTATCAAAGACTTTAGATTTATTCTTAAGGAAATATATCCATGTATTCCTTGAGAAGTCATCTATAAATGATACATAGTACACAAACTTACACAGTGATGGAACCTTCATAGGTCCAAACACATCACTGTGCACAAGCTCTAATATCTATTTTTCCCTCTTACCACTAGAGGTGAAACTCACCAAATTCTGCTTCCCATATACACATTTTTCACAGAAATCAAAATCGAGAGAGCTATTACACATACCTTCTACCATACCTTTACCATGAAGTATTTGAAGGTCCTTCTCTCTAATATGTTTAAGCCTTTAATGCCACAACATGGTCTTCTCTCCAAAGACCACTAGGTTTTCTGCTCCACTTTCAGGAACCACTAAACTATTGCACCCATCAACAACAATGCTACCTTGCAGCTTGTACAGATTTCCAATTCGAACTCTCCATGTCAATACCAGTTCCCCCCGAACCATCTTGTACGTATCTTTCTCGAACACTATTTTTACACCTGCATCATCCAGCTTTCTTACAAAAATTAGATTTCTAGCCAATGTAGGAATATGTAGAACACCCGGAAGTGTTTTAACCCTTCCACCTTGCAACTTCAACTTTACTTTTCCGCGACCAACGATTCTAGCCTTCCTCTCATCCCCTAAGAAGACATCACCACCATCGTATTTCTCGTACTTGCAAAACCACTCTCTATCAGGAGTGAAGTGAAATGATGCACCTGAGTCAATCAACCATGCCTCATGATCTACATGTGTACTTGAAGAATCCAAGTACACATCCCCACCTTCATCTGAGGTGGTTTTCACCTCTATAGAAGGAGCATCATCAAATTCCTTTCCTTTGTTAGGAGCTTTAGATTTATAGTCCCTTTTTTAGTGCCCTTCCTTTCCGCATTTCCAACAAACTACCTTTACAGGTTTTCCTGAATATTTAGATCTCCTTGTAATGCCCCACTTAAATATTATCCTGCAAATTTTATTAATGTTTACATTATCTAAAAATATTGAGAAATATTGGTCTCATATAAAATTGATGATTTCTATTATTCAAATTCCCAACTTACCTTCTCAAATTGAATCTTAGGTAGGATATGGTCTCCTTCCATTATTTCAAATAATATATATATTCATCTCACATTCCCCAATGTACCCTCACATGTACTAGGGAGAAGACATGGTCCTCTCCAACTAATTATCAATATATATATATATATATAATAATATATAATTATAATATATATATATATATTTATATATTATATTTCATCTCACATTCCAATGTACCCTCACATTACTTGGGAGAAGACATAGTCCCTCTCTTTAATTATCAATATATATATTATATATATATAATATATATATATATATATATCTATATATTCATCTCACATTCCCAAATGTACTTTTAGATTTACTTGGGAGAAGAGAAGTCAACTATAAGGATGGTGAGAAGTTAATGACATTAATGAGAGGTGGTTGAGATGGAGAAGAGAGGGAGGGTATAAAAAGGGAAGGGGGGAGGGAGAAAAGGGGGATGTTGAGTCTTGCTTATGATTTTGGGGATTGGTTGTGATTTTAGGATTTGTTGTGATTTTTGGAGACCTTAGGGACCTGTGGAGGTTTCTTGGGTTGTTGAGAGGAGGGAAATATTGTTCATCTTGGTTTGGATCATTCATCTTGGACACCCACACTACATCTGGTTGGACTTGGGCTCGGAGGGTTGGGGAACCTGTGGAGGTTTCCTGGGCTAGGTATTATTTCCTAGTTGGCTGGGAGGTAAATCTAGTTAGGTTAGTCAAGAGGAGCGTTCAGCAGGAGTAGCAGCTCAAGGCATCAGCACCAGCCACCGATACAGATATCCCTCTATAGATTGCACATGTAAATTTATTAAAATGAAATGTTCAATATAAGTTATAAGGATTAGAATGTAAATGATAACATTTTCATTGTTTAAAAGTCATGTAAGAAAATAAATTAATGCCTCTTATTGCCTTTAAATTCTAGAGAAATAGATATGTTCGAAGACCCTAGGATAGGGCCGTTACACATGGTATCAAAGCTTTGGTTCAAAATCTGGACGCAAAGTCCACTAAACCCCAAATCCGCTATAAAGAGCTTGTAACCCTTATAAGGACTTGCAATCCTAAAATATATTCATAAAACAAATTGTTTTTAGAATGAAAAAAAAGGATACCCTCTTTATTGCCATAAAAAGCAATACGTTGACACTCTACACCATGTCCATCCATGCGAAGGCCAATGCGCTCGCTAAGAATATTTAACTCTATATAATAATTGTTGTTTCCAAGTATCACATTATCAATTTTATAGCTTTTAATAATCCTTCCATTTCAATTACAACATCGTGATGGATCAACTCTTGGATTATCTAATTGCCAAAAATATACACTCTGCAACAAATTCTGAGGAATGTTGCGGAATTTATTTTTAGATATTGTTCTTATTTCAGAAGCTGCATTCTTCCTATTATTAGTGCCGCTAATCCCAAATTCTTATTGAGTTTAATATATCAATTCAAGGGTATAATTCCCACATATGATACTAGAGAAACATCAAAGCTATAATTAAGAGCATATGCTAATTTTGATTTGCACAATGTAGTCTGGATATTCAAGCCAAGGTTGGTTGAACGGGGGTGTACAGAGTTAGGGTTTTATCAGTAAACCCCAGGAATTATACTTGCAATTTGAAGGAAGGTAATTTTATCTCAATCACACATGTTTCTCCGGTCTCACAATGCATTCCAAGCTTCAATTCGTCGAAAAGTTTATTCTTTTGAATGTATTTTTATCCCATCATTTTACCGCGTGAAGTATGCACAACATCGACTCAATATCAATATATACATACAAGATTAGAGGGATTTGAGAAATTATGAGCACATACATATATATTTTCAATTGCTCTAGTTAATGTCCTTCTAGGGTTCAGAACACAGGGAAAATGCGAAAGCCCCATCAAGTGTGAATCCTTTTGTTTTTTTTTTCTTCTCCCTTTAAATCATTTGCAATTTAAAATATAAATTATTATTGAGTATCCTATGAGCCAAGCGATTTTCTGAGTTGAATATAAGTATTAATGGAGTTTTATAAATGCCTGTTAGTCAACCATCTCTGCAATTTTACTAGAAGCTAGTGTGGGGAGTTTAGTTCTGTACTGAATTTTCGTTGTTACTGTTCTTTTCATTCTCTAGTTAATTTAATTGCCTATGCTCAGTATCTGGTCAATCTTATAAGCTTTTTTCTACATCTTCACCCTACTTTTTCTCTCTGCTTCATTGTTGAGGGTTTTGCTTATTTAGTTTTATCCCTTTGTCCTGCTATTTTTTGGTCACCAGACAACCAAATTTCCATGGAGTCTCCAAACTCTTAAATAACTTTAGAAAGATATATTTTTCTCCTTTTGATCCCATACATAAAGATAAAATATTTGTATAGAAAGCAATGTCAGTTGAAAACGGTAAAAACTCAGTGAGGCAAAAGAGCCAAGAGTTTGGCTCAGATTGAGAAAAAATGGACAAGTACAAAAACAAAAAGATAAAGTCTTGAGGCATGTGTAGGAGCAAGTTCAACTTGGGTTTAGACTTATGATTAATCCCATGTGAAACTTGCGTTGACTGAGTCGATCTTGGTCACACCAACTCTGATTTGGGGGTAAAAAAAAAAAACAAACATTGAGAGTATGATCATAACCAAACTCGTCAAATCACGAGAATGAGAGTATGAATCCAGATCTTGGTAACTACGTAGTGCAGTAGAAAATAATGTCAGATTTTTTATTCCCCATTGCACTAGCTTGTTTGGTTTTGAAAACTTTTCCCACTACACTAGATTGATCCCTCCTTCCTCTCAATTGCTTTCCAATGATATTTCAAGGCAATTCTTTCATTTTGTTTCAAATTTTATCGGGGATATGGGCTGAAGAGAGGTAGTTGATAGGGATGGCATGAAAAAAGGTCTATTAGTACTACCCTTTCAGCTAAAGAAATCTAGTTGTGTGCCCATTTTGATAGCCTTGAGTGGATTCCTTTTGGTAACTAGTCCAATCTCCCACTTTGTGGTTGGTCGGTTTCAAGTGAAAGCCCAAATATGCTAGTGGATCATGAAAAATTTGGACAGGGCATAGGAGGAATTTTTAGATCATTTCATTGTGCCCCTGGGGGATTAGGTTGAAGCTGATTGAAGATTTTCTCTCGTGTATATCCATACCAGTTGCATTGCAAAAGAGATTCAATAATTTTTCATAGGTCTTGGTCTCAACGATCAATCCATTTCCAAAGAGAAATAGGTTACCCAAAAACACAAGATTAGTAATTCAGATCCTACCTGCTACATGTACTCCATTTGTGGCTTGCTGCCTTATTTCAACTTCTATTTTATCTTCCACCACTAGTAGAAATAGGAGGGAGAAAGAGGGCACCCATGTTGTAGTCCTCTGGTTGGTTGGAAGAAGGTTGAGGTTGACCCATTTCTCAATACAATAAAGAATGCATAATAATAACAAGCTTTGATCCAATTGACGAAGGAGAATGGAAAGCCTACTTGGGTTAGTATGAGACAGAGATACATCTAGTTGATGTGGTCGAAGGTTTTCAAAAGATTGATCTTAGCTATGAAGGTCCTCTTCTAGTTGGTTTTGATATAATATAGTACTTCTTTAGTTGTTCCAACTACATCCTGTATATTTAGGAAGCCCATTTCGACCTTTGAAATCATTCTCAAGAGGATGAGCTTCAATTTGGTAGAGGTTGTCTTTGCATTTAGTTTGTAGGTGCAATTACAGAGTTATATAAATATTCATGTGGTTTGGTATGGAAGGTTCAGTCCGGTCTAGAGATTGATTATTGGGGATTTCTTGCAGTCCTTGGGAGAGGAAGAAGAAGAGACATTAATGAGGAACCAACCATTAACCAACTTGGCAAGGCTTATGGCATAGCCACAGTGCTATCTACACTAGTCTTGAAATTCTTGATTCATGCTTCAGAAGGGTCTGTGTCATATTACTTTTGACATTTTGTTGATTCCTGGAGCTCCACTGTGTGTCAAACCTCACAAGAATGATTATTCACGTGAGGCATAAGTGGTTGTGGTCTTCAATATACAATTTAGTTTAGGAATCAAGAAAAATAATCTCTGGCACAAAATTCATATGTTATTCAATGGGACAGTTAGAATATACCGATGTAATTAACTACAGATATTTAAACAATTTTATTTAAACTTGTGTTCAAATAATTATATGAAGGAATAGCTAATTAATTCTATCAAAAGTGTGAATGACAATAGCAGTGGACAAACACATTTTACACAATCAACACTAGCTTTTATCTGGAGAAACCCTCTTGGGGAATGGAACTCTAGAGGTCATTGAAATTTTCTTACAAAAATGTTTACAAGTTACAATCTGTACTATTGGCTTCCGCAATGATATTTTGGCTCCTACATAGCTTTTCCTCAATCAATCATTTAACTTTAATAGGCTTGGAGCTTTTCTACCCAACACATGCAATCTTTGTGTGTGTGTGTTGAGCTACTAATGGAAATTTGATTATTGAACTGTTCATAATCCAAAATTTGTCTCCATTTCAAACAACAATTATATTTTGGCAGCACCTTGCAAATTCTTCCTTTGTTTTTCATTTTCTTGTGCTTATTTCGAAACTAATGGAAAATTCTACAACTTTCCTTCTTTCGCAAAATGCTGATTCCATATAGATTTTGCCCAGATGTGTCCTGGGCAGCTCACACCTAGAAACTAGAAACAAGAAACCTAGAGGAAAAGATTTACAAGACAAAATGGCTATAGGTGCCAAGGATCAAGAGCACGACCTATTTTCTCCTGTCCGAAAGAAATTGATGTAGGCTTTAGTGATTATTACACCTTTCTGACAACAAAAGGAGTTATCTAACACTCCAAAGAATGCACAAAAATCTTCCTAAAAGAAATCACCGAAATTTAATGAGGGGCACCACACCCAAAAGGATCTTCCTTGCAATACACAAGGTTTGAAATTTGAATCACCTGGAAAGTGAAAAGGTTTGCAACACAGTATTTTCACACAACACATTAAAAGTGGTGCAAAACAGGGATTTCATGAAAGTGTTTTCACACCACATTTAAAGTTATGAAACACATGGATTTCATGAGAGATGGATAGGGACAGATATGAAGATGTTAGTTGTGGGTGGGACTTAAAGGTACCTTTCAACAGATCTAGACTACCACTTGTCAAAAGCAATTAAAAGAAACTGTTCACTTCCATGGAGATGGTTGAAACTACCACTTGCTATATCTCATTGCTCACATTTACCTTGTTGAAAATGACACCGCTACCTAGCCAATTTGTTGAAACTGAAACTACCACTTGGACACCAATGCGGGAACAATTATTTTGTAAATAATTATAAATATTAGAAAATCCAAGGAGAAAAGGAAGCTTTTGGCTCTTGAATATTTTAAGTACCATTGCTAGAACTTCTAATGAAGAGAAGCCATTTTGACCAAGCCATTTTTTTGGAGAACTCTGATTCTTATGTCGCATTCACCATGGACTATTCAGTTTCCTGTGCTAAGCACTAGACTATTCATATGTGTAGTTGCTACATTTTATTTTTGTACTTCTAAAAATGTTTGTTTTAATATATGAGCATAGGACTGTAAATGGTTATTTTAATGTTGAACTATTCTGCATTTACAATCATTTACTCATATTATTGTCTTTATTCTGAGCAAACTACTTCAATGGGTCATTGACAGGAGCATGTGTGGTTTAGATGGGCTCCCTATTCCAAACGGGACCCTAAGAAATTTGACGATTAATTGATTTTTTTTACATTTTGTTTTTATGATCAAAGATTATAGGGACACTTTTCCATATTTATTTGGCTCCCAAGAGTTAACACGTTATGTAGATCATTAGTGTTAGAAATATTGAGGGAAGTGATGCCTTTAACAGTCCCTTTTAGTGCAAGAACGATTAGAAGTGTACTAATCTACATGAAAAATTTAAAGCACATAATCTTCACTTGTACAATGATTGTCAACACATTCACTTCTCCTCTTTCTCTCTCTCCCTCTCTGAGAATGAGATGTTCCTTCTAATAGTTTGTCTATGACTTTGGTGAGTGAGTGTTACTTCTTAATAACTTTTTTTTTTAATTTATCAAATTTCTTAAATTTAGAATAGTCAGACCACAAGATGAAACGTTCCATATTATGGGAAATCCATAATGTATAAGAATGTTCCAGACTAAGAAATAACGATTAGAGCAATCGAATATTGTTTTGTAGTTCCCGAAAATGTTACAAGATTAAAGAAATTGTTTGGGTACTACATACACACAAGACAAAAGATCTACAATGAATCCATCAAAAACCTAAGAGCCTCGCCCGCATTGTACTGAATCCACTGATTTGTCCATCAGACATTGTAGCATCTGTTAATCATCAAATACCTATTTCTTAGTTTTCAGAATAGGCTACTAGTCCTTGAGAAAGGTCATGGAGATGATCCCATTAGACTCCATTCTAAGTTGTAACCAATGTCTGTTTTCCATTTTTTGGATTTTTTTTCTTTGAACTTGAGAAATCATTTGAATGGATCTCTTCCTACTCATTCTTGTATTTTAGTGGAATGGTTGAAAGAGTTTTTCTTTATATTTTTGAGAAAAAAAAAACCTCAACTAGACAAAACATTTTCCCAGGGTGGTAAAGGTCTCCAACATAGTTCCTAAAATCTTTGAATTTCTCCACAATTCTCTTTGAAGCGATTATTTTGCTCTAGTTTGGAAAAATATTAACATTTTGGTTTATGAAACCATTGTGATATTGTTTTTTACTCTCTAGTTCGAGATGTCTGATTTCAGACTCCATCAATGGTATTGTTTCCACAATATTACTTTACTTCCAGTGAAGTTATTCCAATAGTTTAGCCACTTAAGATGCCTCTTAAGGTTGTTTAATGATTGATCTATAACTCTAAAATTGGCAAGGAAACAACAAATTATTACTCTATATTTGTTAACCTCATTATAAATTTGTAGGCTGCATATATTACTACTTTGTTGATTTTTGCATGAAATAGTAAGAAACTTCACTCCCATAATAGAATTGCTAGCTGCATCTATTACTGCTTTGTTGATTTTTGTATGATATAGTAAGAAACCTTACTTATCACAAGAGATTATTGCCAAAAATTCAAAATCTATGTGGTATCCAAGAAGTAATAAGATCTTGATGTTTGAAATGGAACAATACATTTTCTCAGAACACAGTATGCCGTCATATTGTATAATGACCCATGTGAGACATTTGAGGAACGAAAGCTAGCAAGAGAAATATCAGTACAACTTTCGTTATGATGACACACGTTCAGTCCTAAATTACTGTCTTCAATTAATTAGTCAGTAACATCAATATGTAGCTCAAGATTTTCAGAGTTATGCCTCATGCCAAGTCACTACTTTTAAAGTAGTATTTTATTTTTGTTAACCAAAGCATGTTCTTTCCTAGGAAATCAACAAAAGTTAAAATGGAATAGAAAACTTCTTGATGAACCGTACAATGGGATATGTTGGATACCTATACCAATAGGTTTCATATTTCATGATTGGCAAATTCAAATGCCAAATATGCTCTGCTTTGCTGATACAAAGATCCCATATTTCCAAAACAAGGCAAGGTGTGTACATGCCTTCATGTTTACTAAATTTTGATGGATGGTCCAACAGTCTAATCTGGATCATGCCATGTTTCAATTTTCTGTTGTAGAGTAGAGAAAGAAAGTCTGTCCAAACTGTTTAATCTTGGCAGACCAATAGTTAGGCAGAGAAGCTAAGGTTCCCAACTGCTTAATCTGGGGCTTTGGAAGCAATAAGGGTAGTGTTAGGTAGGCTATCAAAAGAAAAAGACAATGGAAAAGAAAAGGCACATAAGGGTCTGCAAGTCCAAGTGCACCCTCCAAGAAGAAATAAAAAATGCTAGGCAAGTAGATGGGTAGGTAGATGGGGTTGCAGAAGTGGTATTCCTTTCCAACTGAATCTTGCTGGTCAACATAAGGAAAACAACACAATGAAGCATGTCTAACTTCCTTTTCCTTGTCTTACACTCATTACTAACATCCCTACACCAGTTGTGTTTGTGAAAGAATTCAAGGTTTTATGTTGGTTCTTGTTTCCTAAGAGCCACATTTCTTGTGCAAAATTCTTTTCATTTTGATCTACTCCCTAAGCTAAGTTGTTTTCAAATAAACTTATTGACATCATTCCTCATTCACCTTTTCCCTCCATATTAACCCCTAACTTCTATTATCTAATTCCCTATGTCACCCTTTCCCTACTATTATAACACCATGGCGTATAAACCCCAAGCATTTTATAAATATCCCTCCCTTGGCATTATAGTCATATGTTCACCACTAGGGAATCAAATTGACATCTGGTCAGTTTGAGAACCCAAGCCTTACCTCTTTTTCTCCTTCAGAACTCATTTACCTATTCAACCCTTCATTTTGCCTAAGAAACCTTGGAAAAACCCATTTGCACCCTTAAAACCCGCTCAAAAGGCTAAAATACGTTGAAAACCTACTTTTCCACCTTATCCTAAGTTTTGAGCTATGCGCAATTTTGCAAAGAAATACATTGAAAAAACCCATTTCCCGACTTATCCAAAGTTTTAATTCCTTGCGCGATTTTGTAAATAAAACATTAGAAAACCATGCAATTCGCAAATATTCCTAAGGGTCCCGCCCGGCACAAATCCCGTGAAAAATTGTTTTTTATTACCCGCCAGACGCCGTATCGTCCGGACAATTCATCAACCCGTCGATCGTCCGATCGGGTGCTTTTCATCCGACGGCTCACATGGATATCGGACCGGCCCTGACGTCCGAAAGATAGCGTCCGATATCTGTCAGAGGGTGACGTCAGGCCTCGGCCACGCGTCGCCCCCACAGCGTATCGGAGCCCCCTCTGACAACTCCACTTCCGTATCATAAGTGGTGCGATATGATACCGCCTGTGGTTTCCGGTTTCCGCTAATCCACCTGCCAGCGTCACCGCTATGTCACTACCAGCGTCATCGTTGCGTCCGCGCCCCCGTCCGCCATTGCTCCACCTGTCAGCCACCTCACCATCCCCGTGGACCACTCATAAGCCACCATGTCACATGATGACGTCATGTTGACGTCATCCGACCCTGACCCACCTGATGACGTCATGCTGACGTCATCCGAAAAGGGCGCCAATATCCCAAAAATCCATATTTTTGCCATTTTTTTGCGTTTTTTGCACTTTTTACAAAAACTCTTGTTGCATCTTCTGCATTTATTTTACGTCCAAATTTGCACCAACCTGCTGAATTCGACCTGGAGACCTTCGGCGCGCCTACCCACCTGCATTTGTGACCCGGACCGTCAAGTTTACCCGGTATTTATCCCTGCGAATCCTCTCTGTGCCTGGTTTTGTCTGCAAAATTGACTATATTCACTTAAAACACTGAAAAACACATCATTCACCAGCAAATCCCTTGTGCCCAGTTCCCATTTGAAGTTGGAACCTCGAAATTCACCGGCTAAGCCTTGTTACCAAAGCTTTCTCATAACCTGCATTCTGTTCGCGCAGTCGTGAACAGGGAAACCGAACCTACACCTAATTACTAAGAAAGAGTCTGTTAATTACAAGTATTTTCCTTCTCAAGTGTTGTGTGCAGTATTTCAATTGATGCGATTGACCCTTCTGCCCTCTGTTTCTCAATTCACCTCTTCTTCCAAGAAATACTCATTTTCTATTACTCAGCCTAGTAACATCAATTCACATATAAAACAAAGTTTGGAGTAACTATGGATACACCAGTAGCACCAGTAGCCCTCAATATTGCCCCTTTAAATGGCCCTCAGAGAGAATTGGAGTGGCAGGCTTTAGCAGATTTGGATTACCAAATCTCAAAGGAATTCCTAGCACAAAGCAAATTCCACCTCCACCTGCTAAATGAATTAAAGGCCAAACATGTGGCTGGAACAGATATATTGGGAATTTGGGATTCCTTCCTCCCAATCTTCAAGCTTCCTCATGTCAACCAATTCCCTGACCTAATTCACCTATGTGCTGAATGTTATGATCCCACTTAGAGAGTTGTGCTTGACCCTTCAGGCTCAGTTGTGTTCTACATTACCCCTGAGGCCATCAGAGAGATGCTGCAATTCAAGACTGAGAAGAAATTGGTTCCCCTATCTTTCTTTGATTTGATAAACCAAGGAGCTAAGATGTTGACAGATGCTCAGATCACAAAGCTGAACCAACTATTTATTAACTATGATACTGTGCAATACCCTCCTATTTTTCATGGTTACCTTAACCCATTGGGTAGGGACCTTGCAGATATGATCAATCCCATTCTGGGTTATAACTCAATTGAGTATTGATGAAACTGTACTGGTAATGATGCTCATGTTTTCCCCTGGCAAATCTCCAATCTGCTATGACTATGCCACCTACATATCAGACAAAATGCATGAGAAATTTATGAACCTATCAAGGGAAAAGGTGTTCAGATACTCCTCCTACATCTACCACCTAATTTTATACTATCAACATGAGAAATTCCCTTTTGGTGTGAACAGAGTGGATGCACAAGGAAATCCAAGGTCAGTAGTGTATTGGGCCTCAGTTTTTCACTGCAGAGCCTATTCTCCATACACTTACTGTGAGTTTATAGACCTTTTCATCCACCCAGCCATGT
>APFE030685781.1:111165-123830 GCA_000404065.3 Pinus taeda
AATGCTTCTTTATTATCAAACCCTTAAGGTAGGGCAACACCATACATTCACTCCTTAAGGAAGGAGAACACTCCACAACCCATTCATACAAGAATACTTCTCTTCATATCTTCCATGTGGAGTCTCTAGCCTCTATATAGGCCTTATACATACAATACCATGCATCATTACCATGGTTTACTCATACCATCAACTAATACCATGGGCCCATTACATTATTATTAACTACTGGTGGTCCCTTACATGACATGGGTTAACCACCTTATTTATTGCTATGGCCCATCCCATTATTACATTATTACCTTGGGTACCTCCCTCGGTACCCCATATTACCCCCCCTAGGTATATAACAGGCTTTTGTCCTTGCTGAAACACTTTAATATATCCTCCAGCTCCCCCAAAGTGACCTCCCAAATCAATTCCACCTCCTCGTCTTGATCCACATATCTTGGGAAGAGCTGTGCAGCCCTGATAATTTCTACTAAATTATTCTCCCCTGGGTCACTATAGACCTATTTAAAATGTGATTTCGCTAGAGAGGCAAGCTGGAGGAAAGTATGTGTTGTCCTTCCCTGTTCATCTTGCGTTTGCCAAATAGTGTTGATAACTTTCCGCCCATTTTCAAATTTATGAAAGAATTTAGTATTTGAATCACCTTCTTGAATCTAGATGGCCCTGCTCCTCAATCTCCATTTGTCTTCTTTCTCTTTTAGGAACTTACCTCGCGCTGAGTAGAGGGATGTGATGTGATTCTTGTGCTCCTTAGATCTATATAGTCCTCACTGCTCTTTTTCAAATACCAACAGTTCATTCTCAATCTGTTTCAACGAATGATCATCCTGCAGTCTTTTATGATGGGCCCAATTTTTAGACAACTTCTTCAAATCTATTAAGTTACTAATAAATATCACTTGTTGTAGATCTAACCCAAGAATATTATAGATCTGATATGAAAATATAAGATTATGCAAATAAACCCAAGAAATAAAATAGAAATGCTTCTTTATTGTTCAAACCCTTAAGGTAGGGCAACACCATACATTCACTCCTTAAGGAAGGAGAACATTCCGCAAGCCATATGCTTGTTCATACAAGAATACTTCTCTTCATATCTCTCCATGTGAAGTCTCTAGCCTCCATATAGGCCTCATACATGCAATACCATGCATCATTACCATGGTTTCCTCATACCATCAACTAATACCATGGGCCCCTTACATTATTATTAATTACTTGTGGTCCCTTACATGACATGGGTTAACCACCTTATTTATTGCTATGGCCCATCCCATTATTACATTATTACCTTGGGTACCTCCCTTGGTACCCCATATTACCCCCCCTAGGTATATAAGAGGCTTTTGTCCTTGCTGAAACACTTTAATGTACCCTCCAGCTCCCCCAAAGTGACCTCCCAAATCAATTCCACCTCCTCGTCTTGATCGACATATCTTGGGAAGAGCTGTGTAGCACTGATAATTTCTACTAAATTATTCTCCCCTGGGTCACTATAGGCCTGTTTAAAAGGTGAGTTCGCTAGAGAGGCAAGCTGGAGGAAAGTATGTGCTGTCCTTCCCTGTTCATCTTGCATTTGCCAAATAGTGTTGATAGATTTCCGCCCATTTTCAAATTTATGAAAGAATTTAGTATTTGAATCACCTTCTTGAATCTAGATGGCCCTGCTCCTCAATCTCCATTTGTCTTCTTTCTCTTTTAGGAACTTACCTCGTGATGAGTAGAGGGATGTGATGTGATTCTTGTGCTCCTTAGATCTATATAGTCCTCACTGCTCTTTTTCAAATACCAACAGTTCATTCTCAATCTGTTTCAACGAATGATCATCCTGCAGTCTTTTATGATGGGCCCAATTTTTAGACAAATTCTTCAAATCTATTAAGTTACTAATAAAACCAGTTGGATTTGTGCCTCCAACCCCTAGTGGGTTAGTTTTCCAAGATTTAGTGACCATGCTGATATAAGAAGCATCCTTAAGCCATATAGAACTAAACTTAAAAGGACCCTTCGGCCTGTCTCTTCCTCATCCTATTTCTATGTAAATTGGTAAGTGATCTGTTAGTTCGCCAGTACCTCCTCATTGTCTAATATTGTGGCCCATATCCATGACTTGTTCCTTGACCAGAAATCGATCGAACCTCCCAGCAAGGCCACTTTCACCCACCCTATTATTCCTCCAAGTAGCCTGTAATTTTGCAACAGGGATTTTTATCAGGTGGTGAAGTTCCAATATAGACAAGAAGTAATCTGAGAGAGAGTCCGTTTGAGGATGCTAACCCTAAGATTCAGCGAAGCTTATTGAAAAATTTAGGTCCCCAGCAAAAATCAAGTTTCCAGCAGAGAATTGTTCCAAATCAAGAAGGTGGTCCTAGAAAGCAGGGCGATTCAGGTAGGGACCGTAAATATTAACAATTCTTAAAGGGGTCCCCAACTCAGCAGAGTGTACATTGACCCCAATAAAACCCCTCCCACCCCAGCAGTTGATCTCTTTAATAGATCTAGCATTTATGCCCAAACCAAGTCCTCCATATCGATCATGAGCATCCAATCAGGTAAATCTCCAACCCGGTAGATAAAGTTCTAGGGTTCATGCAATATCACAGGATTGTTCCAAGGTCTCTTGAAGGAAAATGATATCCAAAGAGTCGGCAGAGAGTATCCAATGGAGTGCTAGCTTTTTGTTGGGCCTAGCAAGCCCTCTGCAATTATAGGATAGGATCTTCATGGAGGGTGTTCGGGTAGGGTAGTTCTTGCTCTAAGAACCCCAATGATAGTGGATTGATTTCCTAAAGCAATGTCAACATCCGCTTGAGCTTGTGCAATTTTGAGATTAGAAGGATGACCTCAGGAGAATTTGGTAGCGGACAGGGGGGGGGGAGGTGGGGGGGGAGGTGGGGGGGGAAGTGGAGAATGTCTAGTCCAACCATGTCCATAGTTGAAAGCCTCGAATGAGACCAGGTATTGTATCGAGGGGCCAAGGTCTCCAACAATGTGGTTGAGATCTGCAGAGGGGGGGTACAAAGAAGAACGAGGGGAGTGGGGGAATAGGTAGTTAGGGGAGGGGTGATGGCACAAATGCTAGTAACAGACGACTCCATAGGGACATCAGTACCCAGACTCAATAACTATTCAGGTATTGTATTATGAATATCAGAAAAAGCATTGTGAGGAGGGTAAGTGAAAGGAAATCATACCCAAAGAATAGGAATCTCCTAAGGTCGTCGTTGCTGAGCCAAGAACAGGTGGAGGGGGGTGGAGTGGCGGTCGACCATGCTTCCTTGGAGTGTGCCTATTCCCCTAGAGTGAGTAGCAGAAATGCGATGAAATTCCTTACTGGCTCGAGGCATTTCATCTCTAGCAGTGTCTCCATTTGACAGAGCATCCTGTACCGGTGAAACCTGGAGAAAATTCCTCACTGCTTACCTGCTATTCCATTTTTTTAGTGGGAAATCTTTGAAGAGGTGCCCCACCTTCTGGCAGTGCTTACATCTGAAGAGAACCCCTTCATAGTCCAGTATTTGTCTCTAAGTCGAATCCCTCCATTGAATATTGATGTATTCTGGGAGTCCTCCCAAGAGGTCCGAGTGGACTAATATTCTAGCATAAACCATTCTTCAAGTGGTGATATATGATTCATCATGTGTAAGGTATGTGCCCATGGCATCCCCAATCTATCTAAATATTTACTCCATCCAGAAATGTACAGGAAGATCTGGGAGACGTACCCATACCAGACCAGTCCCTACCTTTTCGATCTCTGGGTCAAACATTGGAGTCCATCTTTGAAGGAGGACTGGTGCATGGCCAATGTGCCAAATAGTAGTGAGGACCCAATTGGTTTTGGCAATGCTCTTGAAGTGGAGAGCAAACGAACCCCTCACAAAGGTTTGAAGACGAGGGGGTTCTGACAGGTGATGTCCCCAAAACTCCATTGTCCACTTTTGTAATTGCTCAACACTGTAGTGTCTACCCCTGACCCATCCAACCTGTACCTTTTCAGCTGAGTCCATTGCCTCACTGAAAGGTGTATCTTCAGCAAGTTTTAAGAAGAGCTCATTGCTGCTCAAGGGGAGGCGCTTCTTCCTTTTAGATGGACCTGTATGTTTCTTGTTTAATGCTCCCGCCATCCTATCCTCCGGGTCATCCGCTAGTGCAGCCTTATGTTTCTCTATCAAAGGTCCTTTATCCTTTAAATTGTCAAAGTACCCTGAGATGACGTCAATGTCTGTGAAGTTTCCTTGAGGGGGATTTCCCAGGTCTTGTGGCGCTGAAAGAACCCGTGCTCTGTTGTTTGATGTGAGTAGGAACCAAACCGAGGGTTTAATCAACGCATTCCCCACAAGAAATAGACCAGAGCCTAGCCCAAGAATCTGTGTGTCTGTCACACTGCCGCACCAAGCCTACGAAATGGGTTCCCTAATTGGTTGAGGACCCACGTATTCTAGAATTGTCGTAGCTTTCAGAGCTATCGAAATAGAGGGTAAGTGCTACTAATTGAGTGGGGGTAGGGCTTCTATTTCTATAGCTAGATCTTGCTCAAGGGTAAGAAAACCATCCACTGTGGCTCCGGTCTGAGGCCATAATGGCAGCTATTCTGAAGAAACCATGGAGAAAACGTTTGCCTCCATAACTCTCAAGTAACCAAGTTGACAGCTACCAGACGGAAAGTCGGTGGGGGTCCAAAAACCATCTAGGGGTAAGAAAAGATTAATTAAAACGGTTCATAAACTGCATGCAGATAAGGAGTAACTTGAAATAGCTGCGAAGGTGCCGAAAACCATGATGGTGTGTTGAATAAAAACTCCTCTTTGAGAAAAAGCCTATATGCCGATTCCCAAACCCCTATCCGCCACAAGCAAACATAACTAACAACTGAAAAACCATGGGTTACAGAACTAAGTGAATACCAACCCCAGTGCACCCATGAAATGTAACGAAGGGACTGAAGAAACCTTGTCCCACCATGCCTGTCAACCGAAAACTTAACCTACACTAAACCCTAAGTCCTCCATCCCAATACTATTTGTCTTGATTAACCTCTAAAGAAATTATGTCCTCTAGGTCTAGCTCCTCATTCAATAAGATGTGTTTTTCTTCTTCCTCTAATCCCTTCTTAGGCCATTTAGTTCTTGGCCTCTTTCTCTTTCCTTTTCCTTATGTTGCTTCAGGCTCATTTGTCTCCATTACTACTTTTCCCTTACATTCTTGCTGCAATAGTTTGGTTTTCTCTTTCTCTGTGATCAATTGTTTTGCCTTCAGTTGACTATTTTCCCATTTTAGGAATGAGATGATGAACCTTGCTCTTGCCATGTTGACTATGAGTTCCTTGATATGATAAATTTCTTCTCTAATCATCTGCTGCATGCTTGAAACCTCATTTTCTGCCTCTAGTTCAACCAACTCAAACTCATGCTCAACCAAGTCCTTATCCTACATTAATGGTCCCTATTTTTCTAATGTAGAAGGCTTGGCCCCTTTATCACCATGAGAAGAAAAAAAAATCCTATGCCCTATTTTTTACATCCTTGACACCTTAGGTTTAGGTGCTTTAGGAATTTCCACTAATTTGCTAGAAGATTAAATTTCTATTGGGTGTGGAGCCTGATTATCTTCTGTATTCATAGGTATTAGCACATTGGATCCCACTTAGAAATGGGGCAGCAACATCGCTCGTAAAATATTTGCTGCAGCGGGGGTCCAGGGGGGGAGCGATTGCGACCTTTGGGGAGCACCCCCGGCGGGGGGTTTCGGGGGCAGTTCCCCTGAAACTAAGAATAGATGTAAAATTTCCTTGTAAAATGTTGTAATTTCGTAGTCAATCTAGGTCGTTCATTAAGAAAAGATCTGACAGTAGAAGTTATGTTTAATTTAGGGTTTTTTTCCCTAGAAAGCAACCCCTCGTTATATATGAGGGAATTGTATTGAGTCTATGTAGATTTGTATTTTGAGTGAGGAAGAGAGAAGATATTGAGAAAGAAGAGGGAGTTACAACAGATCTACTATAGGTTTTATCTCTTCAATTTGCTGGATAATATAATAAAAGAAGGACTGGCTATTTCTCCGTGGATGTAGCCCAAACTGGGTGAACTACGCATATCTATGTCTCTCTTGTTTTATGCATTTTCTATGTTTATATTTTTGCAATATTTTATGTGTTCCATTGCTTTCTAATATATAATTTTATAACAATTTACATTTGCTGTGTTGGCATGCTAGAAGACTGAGCTGCCACATTCATGCCATTTTATACCTATCCCCAAGAAATATTCCCATGTCATATTCTTCTCTGCAAGTTTATGAAGGAATATAGTCTTGATCAGACTATGATGAAATAGACCAGGATAGTGTTCTTTGTTCTTCATATGTATCCTCTCTGACATCTTGGTAAAGCTCCTATACAAATCATTGCACATATTGAGTGGTTTCTGAGTTGTAAAGTGCATTAGAAGCCGAATGTGATAGGTATATAGTCTAGAGAATATTCCTTCGAATGTGAATAATTTCATGAAACATTTCATCAAGGGAACATACTTCTCCAACAGGTACCTAAAAGGTATGATATGAGCATGATTTTCCCATTATGGTGTTTTCAAAAAAGGTCTATAATGTTAAGGATCTAAGTTCATCCCCTTGAATCAATATTCACTGTGATCTAGTAGCCTTGTAGCAAGTGAAATAGAGGCCACTGAAAATGTGAATTAAACACTAGCAATAATGGAACTTTCTCCTTTCAAATGAATAGCAACCCAATCTGTCAACTGCTCATGGAAACCCACTTCATGCACCCTTTTGCGAAAATCTAAGAAATTCACATCTTCAAAGCACTATCTGATAAAGGGTGATGAATTGATCTCATTGCAGTTTGAGTGTTCATATCTGATAATTTTTCCTCCATTGTTATGTTTCTTCCTCTCTTGTGATGAGTCTCCTTCCTTGGTGACAGAAACCCAACGGCACGAAAATGAGAAAAAACAGTGAGGGACGAGTGAAAAATGAAATGAAGTGTAGGTAGAGTTGAAAAATGGAAAGGGGATTTTTTCGGAGGTAAATATGAGCTATGAACAACTTATGAATATTAAGGGAAGTTAAATGAAAGAATGATGTATTTGTGGAAGGGGGAAAACAGAGTTTGTAGGAAAATTTTCCAAATACCATAGGAATCAGCTAGGGTTTCATTTTTAGTGAAGTAATTTAATGTTTTGTAGATGGTTTAGTGGTTCATGTAGCATATTAAACATGTGTAGAGGTCTAGGATGAGGATTTACATGTTTAAAATCATGAAAACTAAATGACCATCATCAACCCAATCATCATTTCATGGAAAACTCAATAGAAACCCCGATGAATAAATCTTAGCTTTCAATTCATCTTGAAAAATAAAAATTATAGTAAGATGGTATACTTACTTGTAAATCAGTCTAGGATTGGAAGAAAAAGGATGTGCAAGCTTAAAAATCCAATTTGGGTGAGTTTCAGACGATTTTGAGTTCCTATGGCCCAAGCGCAGTGCAGTTTCTGGGAGCACAACGCCCAAGTGCAACAAAGTGTCTGTGAGTGTAGCACTGGCCTCCCAAGCCCAACGCAATATATGGGAGCACAACACCAACCTCCCAAGCACAGCGCAGTGTCTGGGAGTGTAACATCGGAGGTTTTTTTGCCAATTTTGCCTATAAAATCGAGTTTTTCTCGCCAATGGAAGGGAGAGATTGATGCACAATGAAGAATAAGAGGCAAATAAGATAAGTTTGGGGCTTTTTAGTTTATATAGGAAAATTAATTTCTTTTTTTTAAAGAAATGGGACCCACAAACCTTTGAAAAACTATTTTTTCACTTTTTCAAACAGAGTCACTTTAGAAGGCTGAAACCTGGGTTGTATTTTCACTTTTTGAGCACTGGAAGTTCTTCTTCTGGAGCCTTTCAAACTGAAATCATGATGAACTTGTGAAACATCAACAAGTTAAAGTCAAATGGCTACTTGTCATGCTTTATTCAATGTTGGATTTACACATGGTAATAATGGACCTTGAAAACCCTAATGACCTAATGAAAAACCTAAAACTGAATGGAATGATGACTGATATGAGGAGAACTTGCTTTTATTATGACACTTTCATGTGAATGAAATAGGTGACTAGCATAAGTGACTTTCCCAAAAGACTGAACTCCTTCCTAGACCAACTAACCAATAACGAAATTTTACTTTGTAAACCTAGTGACATGGTAAAATTTGATTTTGAGACTCCTTACAAGCTTAGTAAACGCACATTTGATCACTGGTGATAGGGAAACAAGAATGACACTAACATTGGCTCCATCTCGAGATGGAAGATCCTTGAAGGTGTCAAGAACGCCCTAGACCAACTAGCCTTATTCATTAGGCAATGGAGTCAACATGGAGATAAGCAACAATGACTCAAAACTGACTGACTTTTTGACATGACATGACTGAAAATGTAAAATAAAAACAAAAAAAATAGCTGATCAAAGAAATCTTAGGGCCTTTTCTTCAGGATTCAAACTCCTATGATGTCCACTTAGATGCTGGAACGTAAAAAACACACCGGTATATACAATGATGATGAAATTTCAGAACTCTTTCAAATAGAGTAATGCTTGAGAAGCCTAACATTGATCACTCCTCCTGAATAATATTCTCCATCCATTTCTTCCAATAATAAAAAATTCTTTAATCTAAAATCAGAAATTCCATAAGGTCCCTTCCACAAGTTTTCAAAATTTCCATGTTTTCCCTTCTCTTCATTTCTAGCATCCCACCGAAGAACCACATCTCCTAAATTGAAATTTTCTTCTTTTGTCCTGTGATCATAGATCTTTTTAATCCTCTCCTAATGTTTAGAGGTGTTTTGTAGAACTTCCTTTCTAGTCTGCTCTAAATGAATCATCTAATTTATTCTTCTTTGCATATCATTGGTCTCACTGTCCAATTCGTGTAGAATTTTGATGACTGGGATAGAAAGAGATGAAGGAAACACTATGTCAATTCCATAAGCCAACTAAAAAGGAGACATACCTATTGATTTCTTAGTTCTGACTCTGTCCACCCGTAAAGCATTAATGAGATTTTTATGCCATTTCTTCTTGTTCATTTCAAAAACCTTCTTGATCATGTTAATCATAGACTTGATGGAAGATTTGGCTAGACCATTCCCTTGTGGATGATAAGCACTAGAATGTCCTAATACAATATGGTACTTAGCACAAAACTCCACCACCCTTTTTGACTTGAAGGTAGCAGCATTATCAGTAACTATTTTCTACAGGCAGCCAAATCTAGACAAGATATTAGATTCCATAAATTGAATGATAACAGAATCAGTAGCTTGCCTCGTTGGGATTACCTCAGTCCATTTTGGAAAGTAGTTTGTGGCTGTCAGAATACATTTATGTTGTGCTGATGATGAAGGATGGACCTTGCCAATGAAGTCAAGACCCCACTACTAAAAAGGAGCTGAAATTGAGATGGGTTGCAAAGGTAATGGCAACAACTTTCTCTTTCGTTTGAAAATCTGACATTCATGACAGCTCATCACTATTTTATATACATCTGAAAAAAGAGTGGGACAATAGACGCCAACTCTCAAGATCTTGTTTGGTGTAGTCTTCTAGAAATGATGACCACCACAATCTCCCTTGTGAAAATATTTCATCACATCTTTAGCTTCATTTTCTACCAAACAATTCAGCAGCACAGCACCAGGATCTTTCCAGTATAAAACACCATCAATAACACAATACTTTCATGCCTTCAATTTTAAGGATCTAGCTTTAACTTTGGGAACATTTGGTGGAGGATTTAAGTGCTGCAAGACATAGTTAACGTAGAAATACCATGGAGAGGAAATGAACATATTGGGCGCCTGTAAGTATGGTTGTTTTTCTTCTTCTTCTTTAGTAAGTGTTACAATCAAATTAATGTCTAGTGCATGTAGATTTGGTTCAAGCATAAGTTTAGCCAAACCTTGTCCTTTGATTAGCTTTGCAAGCTTTATCTCTAAATCATAATCCAGAATGGCTGCAATCCATTTTCCCCTTCTGCCCTTAGGATTTGTCTGCACAAGAATTTCTTTCACTGCTACTATGGGAACATAAGAAATGGTGTGAGAATGCAGAATATAAACTCGAAAATCCTTGAGAGCTTTCACCAAATCCAAGGCATACTTCTCAATGATATTGTATCTTAGTGTTGCATCTCTTATAGTGCAACAGAAAAATGCTATGGGATGCTCATTTTTCTAATCTTTCTTTTGCATTAGGACTGCTACTAATGTATGCTCAGAGGAAAAAGAAAAGATGATGAAATCTGAAGTGTAATCTGGACTAATCAGAATAGGAGCAGTAGATATTGCAAACTGTACTGCATGAAATGATTTCTTAGCCTATAAAGACCACTTTACCTTACTATCCTTATTTAGCATGTTTCTCATCTCTTTCAAATGTTCAACTAGATTGGGGATGATGCTTCTCAGAAAATTATTTTCCCACTAAAAGACTGAATGTCTTTCTTGTTCCTTGGGAAATCTAATTAGTGAATGGCTTGCAC
The DNA here is from genome assembly GCA_000404065.3 of Pinus taeda. Classification (NCBI taxonomy): domain Eukaryota; kingdom Viridiplantae; phylum Streptophyta; class Pinopsida; order Pinales; family Pinaceae; genus Pinus; species Pinus taeda. The sequence goes on from APFE030685781.1 coordinate 121,743, forward strand.
TCTTATAGGATCAATGTGAATCCCATCCTTAGAGATGATGTGTCCCAACAACTTACCTTCTTCCATGGAAAATAACCTCTTCTTTGGGTTGACTGAGATGCCAAATTTTTTGCATTTCTGAAAAACAATTCTCAAATGATGTAAATGATATTCATTAGATTTTGAAAACATTCTATGATCATCTAAGTATATAACCAAAAATATATCTTTTTCATTGGAAAAATCTATGTCCATAGCTCGCTGAAAAGTAGCTCCTACATTCTTTAATAAAAAAGGCATCTTGGCATACATGAATGTACCCCATGGTGTTGTAAAGGTTGTTTTGAGTTGATCATACTTATGCACCAGATCTTAATTGTGCCTGAATATTCATTTGGCAATGACATCCTAGAGGACCCAACTACACTTTGAAGTATATGATCCATCTTTGGCAGGGGTTAACTATCTTTTAGGGACACTTTTTTTAAATTTTAGAAATCAATGCAAAGACGAATCTCCCCGGTCTTCTTTCTTACTGGCACTAGATTAGACATCCATTCAGAAAATCAAATAGAAACTGTGATGCATGACTTATAAAGCCTATTTACCTCTTTTTCATTTGAAGGCAATAGCTTAGGATTAATCCTTCTCAGTTTATGGCGAAATGGCTTTTGATCAGGCATAACGGGAATGGTGTGCTGAATGATACTCTTGTCATAAACCTTCATATTTGAATAGTCCCAAGACAATACATCAGAAAATTCTTCCATTAAAGTTCTGTACTTACTTTTTGTTTCAAGAGATAAGGAATTTGATAGTTTGACCATCTTAGGACTGTTAGTTGCACCAATGTTTTCCTCTTTGACACCTTTTTCTATGGGAACCATGGTGGGCTTTTTGGCAACATCATCATGATCAAAAAACTCTTCCAAAGGTACCAAGCCTCTTTTAATGTTGTTGTCTTTCAACTGTAATATTTCAATCTCAACTAATTCAATGTTTGGATCATTCATATTGGATGTGTCATCAATGTGAGAATTCTAAAATTCTCCTTCCAATTGCAGAAAATTTTCAATCTGTTTATCATCCCAAAATACTTGCCAAAATATCATATTGTCTGGGACAGTTGGTGATGTTTGACATGGATAGATTACTTCTAATTAGGATGAATAGGAATCTTCACCATACTAGCTGTAGTAGTAAGTGAGTCAGCGATCACATTCTGAGTTCTAGGAATAAGAGACAAAGTATATTCTGTAAAAAATTTAAGGATGTCAAGTACAACATTATGATAACCTCTCATTCTTGGATGCTTAGCTTGGTATTCCCCTTTGACTTGTTTGATTACTAAATCAGCATCACCATAAATAGAAATTTTCTTTGCTACCAATTTCTTTAGAATTTTGAGGCCAATAATCAATGCCTCATGCTCCACCTCATTGTTTGAGCATTCAAAAGCTATCTTGCAAGAACTCATTGATGAGCCTCATCATTGGGTAATTATATGGACCTTAATTCACCTCATAGATTAGTCAAACCAACTTTTCTCACAACTTATTACATGTTTTTTATTACATTTTGTTTATGAGATGGTTGGAGTTGGATATTATGTCTAGTGGACTAATATGCATTGAATGCAGGATTGAAGGAGAAAATCAAGGAATTTTGGCAAATAGTAAGGTTAAAAATCGAATGGGACAAGGTAGAGGGATTGTAGGATGTAAATCCTCCTCATTTCCTTCTCCCCCATTCGAATATTCCTCCATCCAGCACACCAGCTCGAAGTGTAAGCAGCCAAGCCATGAGGATTAGAAGTCAGCCGAGCAAGTGAGAGACAAAGAGTGAGTTTATCTCAAGTTTGGAAGCAGCCCCCTAGTTCTAAGGAATTCATTGGGGACTTCAGTTGTATAAGTAGAGAGGCCTAGAGACTCAATAGGATTCAAATTTTTGTTGTAATACTCTAAGATATTTTCGAGCTCCAGACTTGTGAAAGTTTTATTCATGTAATTTTATGTCTTGGTAATAATAATGAGTGTTGGAGAGGTAAATCCCCTCTACGGATAGAGGCGATCCCTACTAGCCCAAAGGGGGTCTAGCAACAATCGAACA
>APFE030685781.1:139781-184781 GCA_000404065.3 Pinus taeda
GTAGCAACTTTGCGCTGTCAGCGCGGAAGGACACGAATAAAGGGCGCTGGCCCAAAAAACCAGGTCAGCGCGACTGTTAAATGTATAAGCGCGATGACAGAGACAACAAAGAAGACAGTATGCGATGTCAGCGCAGCTGTTTTAAAATAAAACGCGCTGAGGCTAAAAAAACAAATAAAATTGAGCCAAAAATCTCCAAACCAAAGCAACAGGCTTTCAAGGCAATTAAGGCGGTTCCCAGGACGAACCAGGAAACAAACCAACAACAAAATAATCCCCAAACCTTGACAAAGGAGCAATAATCAAATCAAAACAAGGGTGACACACAAAGAGACAAGAAAGCTCCCCAGCGGAGTCGCCAAATTGTTGGAGAGGTAAATCCCCTCTATGGATAGAGGCGATCCCTACTAGCCCAAAGGGGGTCTAGCAACAATCAAACAATGCTACACTGCAGGTTCCTAGTTGCAATTAACAAGTGGGTAAGAGAAACCTACTTGGATTCCAACGCTTATGTTTGTCGAAGAGATGACCCTCTCGCTCCTTCGCTCCAGCCGATCACAGTTCTCCGCTATCCTCGCGGATGGACACCTGCACAGGCAAAGAGAGAGCAAACACAAGCGTAAAATCTACTAAAACAACTATGTATCAGTCAGGAAGGATACAATTTACATTAATCATTCATAGGACAAATGGAAATGGAACCATAAGAGTAGTCATCTATCTTTATTAATCAGAAAATAGAGTAAGGTACAACCGAAGTCCTGACGCTGAGTCCTTCTCTAGAGGGTCCAGCCAGCATGTCTTCCAAGCATTCACCTTTGAAGCAAATCTCCCAAGTCAAAGAGGTCTCTCTCTCACATACAAGGCAACAAGCTCATAACCTTCCTCAAGCTCAAAAGCAATCCTCACACAACACACCAAATGCCTACAAAGAGCAGCACTAATGCACTAAGAATTCCTCAATCAAAGTCTATATGTTCCAAACTAGCTGCTCATGGGCAATGGAGGAGGCTTATAAAGGAGAAGGAGTCTCCATGAATAGGTAAAGGATGAGCTTTCCCCCAAGATAAGTGGATGATCAGTCGAACAGACATGCCAGAGAAAGGATGGCGACCTCAACAATGCTAACAGCCAAGTCTGGAGTCATCTGGAAGGTTGGCTGTTAGAAAAAAATCGCCTAAACAGGATCAGCGCGGGTGCAAAACTGAGCTGGCGCGCTAGCATCGTAGATCAATTATAGAAGAGGCCTGGTCAGCGCTCAATGATACAAATGGAGGGCGTGCTGTCCGTGAAATTGGACCAGCGCGGAAAACACCTGTGCTTCCGTGCTGGCAGCGCAGCAGTTACATTATCCTTCACCAGTCAGCGTGGTTATTTAATGAACATACGCGATGATTCAATTAACTTAGGCAAAGAGGGTTTTTAGCCATTCCAGAGGGCATAAGTGAGGTGAATGTGGTTTTATGGCACAGTAGGGAGACTGACATGATGGCAGTGACATTTTACTGTGTAACAATGAGTTTTGTTTTGAGCCAACATTTAGTTAAATCAAAGGACTGAAGCTCTTGGGTTAGGGCCTAGCCTTGGTAGCCAAGGCTCCTATTTCTTGTAAGTCTATGTTTATATTAGTCCCATAGCTTCATTGTTAATTTTCCTTTAGATGTGTTTTCACTGCAAGTAGTGTAGATTGGATTGGTTGTTTATTAGTTTGGTCCATTTGTGCGTTACTTCAGTAGTAGGTTAGTAGGGATAAAAAGAATACCAAAAGGTTTTCAGTGGGTGTCTTGGCCTCATTTCTTCCCTTTGGGATCATGATTTGTGGAAAGGACCTTTATGCAGCCCCCAAAACACATATATCTATTTCTTGCATAAGATTTAGATTTTATTGTATTTAAGTTAACATTTGATCAGCTTTGTGAAGTAATATTTCATTTCCATCTCTTCTATATTCACTCTTGCAGTAGATCTCATCCATGCTTTCATTCCTTTCAACAACTTTCCAAATGCATAATGTAGGTAGTTAGTTCATTAATTCTACTTTTCTAGCTTATGGGAATGTTTCTCGTTTACGTAGCTTTTTGGGAATTATACATGTTTTATGGAAAGTAGGTGCTTCAAGAGTAGACAAAGACTTCATAGCCAGAAACCACCTTCCACTTCATCTACCATAGTCATTCCTTGTTTTCACCATTGCCTTCACTAGTTTTCATCATTTTACATAGAAATTCTTCCAAGAACACTGAGTGAATCCAACCATCCTCTATCTTTACTATTGACTTTTAAGTGATCCTAAACCTTTCCTCACTTCATTCAACCCATCTACCACCTCCCCTAAGCATTTCTTCACCTCCAATAGCTTCCATTTTGCTCAGGGCCGTGTCTTGCAGGTTTACAGGGAATTCTATAGGTTTCTAGTACATCCTGTAGGTTTTCCTGAAATGGCCCGTTTTGAGGCCGAATTGAGGGAAAACCTCTAAGAAGTCACCAAAATCCTCCCAAGGGTGTTCCACACCATCTAGCCATCTCTTAACCCTTCCAGCCATCCTTGAACATTCTTAATTCACCTGCCACATCACCAAATGAATTTAGTTTGCATACTTGATTTTGCATGAAAAGACAAAAAGACAAAAATATATTTACTTCAGTCCCTTTACTTGCATAATAGTGATGTTTGATTTTCTTACTTCCATGCTTAGATAGTAGCATTTGGTTCATGTTAATTTAGCATTATTGCAAAGCATTGTTTCTTGGTAGTTAACTAGGAAATGGTGTGATTTAGCATTGAATTTTGGTATTTTCCATTATTGTAGTAGAGTAGCTCTCTCTTAGAGCAGATTTCCCTTTCTTCCATCAAGAAATGAAGCTTCTTCTGACTCCATGGAAGTCTAGCTTGAAAACCCCATTTGTCTCTTGCCACCTGAACTGTGACAAAATGCAGAACCATCACTTTTACTCGTCAACACAACACTGTCACCTCCATGTTTGTACGAACCCTAGGTTGACAAAGTAAAGCCGGTAGCCTAGGAGTTGCAACTTCCTTTCTGCAATACTAGCACTCATCAATCATTCTTACATTACAAGGAATTTTTCATGATTGATGTAACACAAATGCCGCCTCCTTATCTTCCCACTACACCATCAAACTCCATAGTCCCAAGGCCATTTTCATCATCTTGAAAAATGATTTCTAAAGGCTGAACTATCTAATCTTTTAGAGGATGGTTGGCTATCTCAAGACACTCTGTTTTCTATACTATCTCAGCAATCTCTTCAAGAGGTTTTTCTGGGTGCAAACGCTCTTCCTTCATTTCTTTATCTTCAGATGTAATAACTTTTTGCATGATGTTTATAACCCTTGGAACTTCTGAAATTTCTACCAGCTGACTTTCATCATCAACATAATTCATATCACTATATAAGATGAAAGAATCAAGGTTAGTATGGACAACACGTATATGATGATTGATGGGCTTTTCCTTACTGCTCATCATGAAATTCATCTTCCTTTCCTGATAGAGTTTCCAGAGATGACCAAAGACAAAGATAGTGGCATATGAAAATTCAAGTTGTAGAGTGCCTTTTAGTTTTTCTCCCGAAGAACTTGAAAGCAACATGCCAAACCTAGGACGATTATCAGCAACCACTACATCCATAAGCACATTCTTGGTTGGAATTTGGTCCAAGGACACTACCAAGTATTTAATGAGGCCAAGACATTTCACTCTACCTGAGTCAAAAGAGTAAAGGTCATGATAAGGTCAGCTGATACTCAGTCCTAGTTTGTTAATGATGACTTTAGGAATAATATTATGTGAGGCACCAAAATCTAGCATGGCATTATGGAGGATAAATTCATGAAGTTTGAGACTAAGATAAAAAGGAGGGATATCACTATCTTTGAGAGTTCCTTCTAAGGCTGGACCAAAAAGGATTGATGGCTCATCCTCAGCCACATTAACTGTATCAGACATCTGGTAAACCTTAAGCATTTTTGCCATCTGAAGTTTATATTTATCATTATTAACTAATTCAGTGAGAAGAATATAAAATTTCCACTTACAAATTTCATTTTCCAAACTAAAAAGATTAGATTGCTTTTCTACTTCCTTTACAACGATATCCTTCTTTTTTAATCTTCCCTTTAGCTTGAGATTCCTTCTTGTGATTTTCACTCTAAAACTAGTTGTCCTTTCTCACACTTTTGGTATATCCCTCATTTGTTTTATCCTGGCTCAATATAATAACTTATTTTCTTTATTATGATTCAGAGGAACTCCTTCTTTGTTTGGTGTGTCTTTCTATAGATTTTTCCTCTTCTGGTTCAATGTAACATGTACATTTATGTTCCTCAAGTTGTACTGCTTTTGTAGATGACTAAGGGAATTATGATATCCTCTTTGATATTCGTTAGTTTTAACAACCCATAGATCGTCACTTGCAGGTACAAGTTGTTGATCACTAGTATGTAAGAATCTTTAGAAAACTGATCTTCTTTTGTCAAAAAGGTAGGCAGCTCGTCTTCTTCAAAGAAGTGATTTGCTTCCACAATCTCTTATTCATCTTCTTCCTGGACTTCAGTATAATTTTGTTGAAAAGGTGCTCTTACTTGTCCTTCAGGATCGTGATTTCGTTTCTCTTTCTTTCTATTTTTGAACTGTGGTTGTTGCTGGCCACGAAAGTTGGATTCCTCACTGAAGGCTCCACTTGTTGGTCAGTTATGGATATTCTATCCACAATTCTCTCCATGGTTTTGATCAAAGTGTCAAGATTTACATCTGAAGAAGATGAAGGTTCATCTTTAAACACAAATTTCTTCTCAGTCCTATAAGGCTTTGATTTAGACTTCTTGATAAGCATATTGACTTCAACACTCACTGCATTTTGCTGCATTTCTTCAAGATTAGCATGGTCTCTCTCTCTCTCTCTGAGCTGATATGCCATGTATGGGTCAAAGACATTAGGATAATGGAGAAATGCTAGACTATGTGGAGGCTTCATATCATCAGGAATAGAATTGTATACCAAATTAAATCTTGCTGTAAATTCTTGAACTGTCTCATTTGCATTTCTTTTCATTGAGTTATACTCGGCCAATATCTGCAATGGATTTTTCTTCTCTTTCTAGTGAGCAAGGAACATCTCAATCAACCTCTGTGAGTTATTAATAGAATTAGCAGCCAGGCTATGAAACCACTTCTTCACATCCCCTAAAAATATTTGAGCTATGATTCTCATCTTAGCATCATCATCATCAATTTCTTCCAGGTCAATAAAATCTATCAATTTATCAACATGATAATGAGCTATTATTTCTGAACTCCCATAAACTAGATGAAGTCTTTCACCATAGTTCTAAGGTAAAGCAAGAAGTTGAGCAGGTAGTATGTGGGGCGTAAATCATGCCATGACTGCTACAGGTGGCGGGGGTACTATAATGGGCTGTGTAGGTTAGGATGATGATACTGACGGAGGTGGTGGGAGAAAGGATGAGGTGGCTGAAGTTCTTGGAGATGTAGTGGATGCATTTGGGGGTTTAGTGGAGGATGAGACAATAGTTAAGTATTCAAGTTGATATTGAATGTAAGCTTTTTCAGTACTAATTTGGCATTGGTCAGCAAGAATTTGAATTTGTAAAAATTCAACCACAACTTGTGATCAACTCTAGTAGATAGATATTTGGAAGAATGAGAATGAGACTCAAATTGAATAGGTTTAGATATTACTTTAGAAATGAAAGATTCAGATTTCGACCTTGAAAGGGAAAACTCTAACTGAGTATCAAAAGGAAGCTGCTCAAAGGAAAATAAATTTAAAGGGAGAGAGGTTGTTCTTTTAGTTTTTTGAACTACACTTTTAGTGATAGGTAATTTAAGTTTTTTGAGAAATTTTTGAAGATCTTCAACAACAAAAAGGTGGATTTGAATCAGGATTTGAGCTAGTATATCTTTTAGAAGCCAAAATTTTGTCTCACCTTAAGATTAATGAACTTTGTTAAATAAACCTATGTTTGGAAACTAGAAATTGTCAGCTACAAAACCAGTTCTCTTGAAAGCTCTAGGATATCTCCCAGGAATGATTAATCATTTGATCCCTGACAACGACACTAAAAATGTTGTCCTCTACAATTTCCTAGGATGAGGAGGAGATCGAAAGAGGTAACTTCAAACCACTTTCAACTCAGTAGCTAGACCTACTGAGGCAGAGAGGGGTGTATTAAATTTTTTGTCAATGAATAGCTCTAAAGATCAAGGTTTTTGGGCTAGATATGTATGTTTTTTTGTGTGTTTGTGAATTTAAGGTTTTAGGGTTTTGTGGACTAGCGTTTATAGCCAGTGATTCGGTCTAGGCTTTAAGAATATAGAGAAAAATATAGAAAGGAGCTAGGCATTTGAAGGCTATGGTGTACTTGAAATATTGTCAATGTATTATAGATTAGAAAGTTTTGAAGATACTAATGAGCATATGTAAGTATGAGTTCATTAGCTTTTAGAAGAAATAAACAAAACTATGAACACCACATAAATCGAGCTCGTAATAAAAAATCTTGTCTATTTAATTGTAAGGTAATTCATAGATATAGGACAAAGGATGTGAACAAAGATAATTTAGCCATTAGAAATTGATAGGAAGATTGAACGAACACCATACACTCACAGAAATAGAGTTCCTAAAAAATAGTTTCCACTTCTCTTGTATTAGCTGAAAAAGATCATAACATTTAAGCCTCCTCCACAAAAGTCCCACCCTTCTCTCTGAAACAGAAATGATACATATAGACTCAATTAGAGCACTTTCCCACCTTCAAGAGTAGAATTCCTAGGTGGTGGAACTGATTCCAATATTCTCTCAAACAACAGGTGAGAGTGAGAAGGTTAGACACAAACACTTCTTGTAGACTTCGATTTGGAATTTACTTCCTTAATGATGCCTATTAAGCCACAAAAAATACCTATCATGTCAATTTATTCACGCTTACATCATCTAACCTCGAACCAAGTTCAATTACATCAAGAGTTTTGACTTTGACCAAGTCAAACTAAACACTAGGAAATTTACATAATGAAATTTTAAATGAAAAACATAAGAAATTGCAAAAGCACAGTGCGAACATTGAGCCTGCTTTAAGGTGCCTTCCTAATATCCAAATGAATATCGAAGAGAATGATCAACTATAGTTTTAAGTCTAGTTTCCTTAGAGCCTTGAATTTTTAAAAATTACCTATGTGAAGGCCTTCAAAAATCATATCTCCCAAGGTAACTCCAGGAGCACAATGCATGTCAAAAAGAGGTCCAAAACGCTGATTTTTGGCCACTTTTTTTCCATTTCTCTCATAATTTAAGCCCCTTATGGGAAATATGAAGAAATGGGTTTTAGAGGAGGCCAAGGGCTTTCCAAAAATGCGAACTTTTCTTGAATTGAGTGTCCAAGGAAAAAGCGTAGTGCCAAGGCATTGTGCCTGTGGGACTGTTAATTTTCTACATAAGGCACCGAAATTTGCAAAAAACCAAAAATGATCAAAATTTCATCAAAACTGGTCAATAGCTATAAAATGAGGCATGTAAATCCCTCATGGATGCCTCAACAAGCATCTCCAAGTTTCCTTTATCATTTTGGTCCTTTACGAATTCTTTGAGATTATTTTCAGGCTGCTTGACCTTGACATTGAAAATCATGTTCTGAGCCTGGCAATCATGTTCCATGTGCCTTAGCAGCTGACTATCTCTATTAGCTTTGTCTAGAAGCTTCTCCAAATGGTCATTGACCTTGTTTAACCAATACTCTTTGTCTTGATTGACCTTAAAGTAATTATGTCCTCTGGGTCTAGCTCCTCATTCAGTAAGATGTGTTTTTCTTCTTCCTCTAATGCCTTCTTAAGCCCTTTAGTTCTTGGCCTCTTTCTCTTACCTTTTCCTTGTGTTCCTTTAGGCTCATTTGTCTCCATGACTACTTTCCCCTTGCCAGCTTGCTACAATATTTTCATTTGCTCTTTCTCCATGATCAATTGTTTTGCCTTCAGTTGACTATTTTCTTGTTCTAGGAATGAGATGATGAACCTTTCTATTGCCATGTTGACTGTGAGTTCCTTGATCTCATAGTATTTGTCTTTGATCATCTGTTGCATGCTTGAAACCTAATTTTCTGCCTCTAGGTCAACCAGCTCAAACTCATGCTCAACCAAGTCCTTATCTTGCACTAATGGTCGCTATTTTTCTGATGTAGAAGGTTTGGCCCCTTTCTCACCATGAGAAGAAAACACAAGCCTATGTCCACTTTTGTACATCCTTATCACCTCAGGTTTAGGTGCTTTAGGCATTTCCATTTATTTTTCTAGAAGACTTAATTTCGATTTGTTGTGTTAGCATGCTAGAATGCTGAGCTGCCACATTGGATTCATGCAATTTCAAAGCTATCTCCAAGAAAGATTCCCATGTCATATTCTTCTCTGCAAGTTAATGAAGGAATATAGTCTTGATTAGACTATGATGAAATAGACTAGGATAGTGTTCTTTTTTCTTCATTTGTATCCTTTATGACATCTTGGTAAGGTTCCTACACAGATAGTTGCACATATTGAGTGGTTTCTAAGTTGTAAAGTGCATTAGAAGCCGAATGTGATAGGCATATAGTATAGAGAATATTCCTTCTCATGTGAAGAATTTCATAACAACTTTCATCAACGGAGCATACTTCTCCAACAGGTACCTGAAAGGTATGTTATGAGCATGGTTTTCCCTCTATGGTGTTTTGAAAAAGGCCTATAATGTTCAAGATATAATTTCATCCCCTTGAACCAATATTCAGCATGATCTGGTAGCCCTATAGCGAGTGAAATAGAGACCACTGAAAATGTGAACTCAACACCAGAAATAATGACTCTTTCTCCTTTCAAATGAGTGGTAACCCAATCTGTAAACTGCTCATGGAAATCCACTTCAGGCTTCCTTTTGCAAAAGTATAAGCAATTCACATCTTCAAAGCACTATTTGATAAAGGGTGATGAATTGGCCTAATTTTTGTTTGAAGGTTCATATATTAGAATTTTTCCTCCCTTGTGATGTTTCTTCCTCTCTGGTGAAGAGTCTCCTTCCATGGTGATAGAAACCCTAGCAGCAGGAAAATGAGAAAAAGTAGTGAGGGGTGAGTGAAAAATGAAATGAAGGCTAGGTGGACTTGAAAAATGGCAAGGGGAATTTTTAGGAGGTAAATAAGAACTATTAACATCTTAGGAAGATGAAGAGAAGTGAAATGAAGGAATGATGTATTTGTGGAAGGGGAAAAATAGAGTTTCTAGGAAAATTGTCTAAATCCCATAGGAATGAGCTAGGGTTTCAGTTTTATTGAAGTAATTTGATGTTTTTAAGTTGGTTTAGTGGTTCATGTAGCATATTAAACATGTGTAGAGGTGTAGGATGAGGTTTACATGTTTAAAATCATGAAAACTAAATGACCATTGTCAACACTATCATCATTTCATGGCAAACTCACTAGAAACCCTAATGAAGAAATATTAGCTTTGAATTCATCTTGAAAACTAAAAGGTATAGTAATATGGTATAATTATTTGTAAATATGTCTAGGATTGCAAGAAAAAAGATTTTCAAGCTTTAAAATCCGATTTGGGTGAGTTTCAGGTGATTTTGAGCTACTCTAACCCAAGCATAGCGCAGTCTCTAGGACCGTAGTGCCCAAGCGTAGTGCAATGTCTATGAGCACAAAGCTAGCCTCCCAAGTGTAGCGCAATGTTTAGGAGTGGTGTACCGGCCTCCCAAGTGTAGCACATTGTCTGGGAGTGGAGCGCTAGAGGTTTTTTGCCAATTTTTGCTAGAAAATCAAGATTTTCTCGCCAATGGGAGGGAGAGATCGATGCATAATGAGGACTAAGAGGCAAATAATATGAGTTTGGGGATTTCCAGTTTATATAGGAAAATTAATTTCCTTTTCGTAAAGAATTGGGACCCACAAACATTTGAAAAACTGATTTTTCACTTTTTAAAATAGAGTCACCTTAGAAGGCTGAAACTTGGGCTGTATTTTCACTTTTTGAGCATTAGAACTTCTTCTTTTGGAGCCTTTTAAACTAAAATCATGATGAATATGTGAAAGCTCAACAAGTTAATGTCAAAGTGCTTCTTTTCATGCTTTATTCAATGCTGGATTTACATATGGTAATAATGGACCTTGAAAACCTTAATGGCCTAATGAAAAACCTGAAACTGAATGGAATGATGATATGAGGAGAACTTGCTTTTATTATGACACCTTCATGTGAATGAGATAGGTGACCAGCATAAGTGACTTTCCCAAAAGACTGAACTTATTCCTAGACCAACTAACCAATAACCAAATTTTACTCTATAAACTTAGTGACATGTTAAAATTTGATTTTGAGACTCCTGACAAGCTTAATAAAAGTGCTTTTGATCACTGATGATAGGAAAAAAAGAATGATACTAAGAGATGGAATATATAGTACCAATTCTTTGAATTGCAGTAGTCACACATATGGAAGACAACGATACTGTGGAAGAAAGGTTGGAACACCTACTCACACTAGAAGAAGATCTCCTTTTTGAAGGATTTCACCAACAAGTATAGAAAGCATGGAAAAAGGCATGGTACGATCGATGTATTAAGCAACAATGGGGTCCAATTTAATTAGGCTAGGTATCTCTGTTAGGATTTTTTGGATGACTACCGAGAAGCGTAGGAAGAAGGGAATCCATTCCACTATGTGTAGCTATTACTCTTAATCACATTGATAGCATGGCAACCACCCAGGGATTCGCAGTTCCATAATGTGGAACCTAATGTGTGTGAGGCTATGAAGTTTTCCTCGCTATGGGCATATAAGGAACCGAACTGGGCTGCAGAGAAAAAAATATTCTTGTTTCTATTTGAGATGGATCTGTGCACAGTCATCAACAAAACACCATGTCTATCACTTGCATTATTTCAACAATATAGTGACATTTATGAATTTAAAGAGGATTTTCACAATGTCTTTATCTGTGTCAAGAAAGAATTGGACAAGGTATGGCATGAGCTACCATACTTAGTTTCTGAAGATGATATATTGATGGTCATCAATGAGTGGTTGAGTAATTGGCTTACCCCAACAAATGTAGCAGTGACAGAGAACGCAGGCATAGGTAAGACCAGTACAGGTACATAGGTGTTGGGCAGCAAATCCCCCCATAGCAGATTTTTGGGGCTTGAAGCCCGAATTTTGGTCAACTGTAATGTAAAGACCCCTTGAAATGCTCGCGCAGAGTTGAAGAGTCTAGGGTTGTCCACCCTAAGATAATGTAATTTAATGTAAAGTGTGTCGGCCTACCCATGGTCCGCAGACCATGGGATTGTATAAATAGAGCGAGGCTCTAAGTGTAAAGTCAGTCTGAGTTTTAGATGATGAATTAGCTCTAAGTCTGTAAGTCCAAGGCTTGGGTTGTAGTATTAGGAAGAGGCTCTCAGTGCGTAGAGGCCTGGTAGAGTCTACAGTTGTGTGTGCGGACCCCTACAGTTGAGTGCACAGGGTGGAGTTGGGATTTTACTTGGACAGAGAATTAATAAAAGATAAGTTGATTCTGAAATATTGTGTGTCTATGCTTCTATTATATTTATGTATCTGTCTACAGTTTTATGATTGTGCACACTAGTTATTAATGTTGAATGATTAATGAGAATATTGTGCCCACACAATTAAGTTAAGATCTATAATAATAGCACAATAAGGATAAAGGATCTAGACAATGCCTCTTCACACTCTTTACAGAGTTGCACAGAAGTAGTTGTACAAGTTACGAAGGACAGACGACTGCGTGGAGCAACGCAAGTGTGCAAGTTTGATCCGCAAAATTCCTAGACTTCATCAGGACATCCCTAGCGTGCGGAAACCTAGTTCCAACACAATCCCATACTACCTCGAGTAAGACCTCAGTCCACGCATCACGGACTGTTGCCAGAAGGGTCAGTGGTTTCGAGATTTGTTTGGTTAAATCAATTCTGAACCTGGTTCAGGCCCCAACAAGCCAACAAATGGTTTCGTTACTGGGACCGGGATCTGTGTAAGGGATGTCTGATGTCATGCCACTGGAACCTAGCAAAGAAGGAAATTGAAGAGTGGTTGGAGAAGAAGATTCACGAGTTCGTGACACAGGAAAACAAAACTTTGCAGGTATCTGAGAAAATGTGGCTGGATCGCTACGTGTATACAGAAATCCACGAGATCTTCTTCATGTCCTTTCCTTCTGAACTATATCAGTGGATTGTGAGGTTAGCCGATAGCTAGGGAAGGTACAAGCTTGACCAACTGGTAGTGTGAATTCTAGAATTAGTGCGCAGACTAGAGGCATTAGACGATAAGATCACGTGAGCTGTGGACCATTGGCTCGACAGGATAATAGGCGGATTTATCATTGAGTTTGCAATAGACATAACCGTGAGCTACAGTGAAGCAGAATGATGTTTTCTCAAGGGACCATGAGGTAAGTAGATTAAATATCTAAATATCTGGATTAAGATGTTGTTATGTGAAAAGTGGGTAGTGAAAATACATTAATGTTTGGAACAACGCATAGTAGAAAGATCTACAAAGGTAGCGGGGGAAGTAGGAAACAGCCGCTTAAAAGTGAGGAAGAGCTCACTTGGGTCTCTCCAAGAAGTGCACTTAGTTTGATAAGCAAGTGCATTCTGCAGTTACCACCTCCACCCACATCACAACTCGCTTCACCTCCTTCACCTCCATCTCCACCCACTCCACCTCCACCAACCTCGTAGTTCAGAATGGCAAGTACAGTCAAGCTAGTTGTATTCAGAGGAGTAGGGAATGAGGATCCGAACTTATTCTGGTTCGTGGTAAGAATAGTGTGGAAAGTGCAAGGGGTCATGAATGACAACATTAAGAAGGCTACATTGGTGAGCACACTGCAGGATTGCGTGTTGACATGGTATATCAAGCACTCTAATGACCACCCAAATGTAGGGATATCAAAGATCCAGAATGCATTGAATAGAGAATTTAGCTGGCTGAAATCAGAGACACAGTTAATCATTGGGTTCAAAGAGATCGCGATGCTTCAAGGCGAAACCCCCTGGGATTTGGATCAGCAGCCAAAGAGTATGATCCGCGAGGCTAAGATGACGCTCACAGATGCACAACATCACGCATGGTTTGTGGCATCTCTAACACCGCAGATGAGGATGACACTATCGCAATAGAAACTTTCTACCCATGCCGAAGTGTTGTAAATGGTGATGAGGTTACATGAGACATCGATACAAGATCTGGGACTGGGAGTTCAACAAATCCATGTGTAATTACAGAATCTCTACTTGGAAATGCAGAACTTGAAGTAGGATAGGGCATCATGGCCAGAGGTACGTGAGGAAGTATGGTGCATAAAATGCAAAGGCCAGAGCCATGACGAGGACCATTGTCTAGTATTCGCGAACTACTTGGCAGGAGGGGGCCAATGCCATTAAGAGTGGAGGCATAGGCAAGGTTGAGTGCGACACTCGCATTATGGTGTGTGATCTATTAGATAGGAGGAAAACAAATGACAGATAATTTTCATTTGTTGTAGAAGTATACACTAACACCCCAACAACTGTTTTATAATTTCTATAGGCCGGCGGGCCATGACGAGCGTACTTGTTGTAGCTACAAGTTAATGATGGAAAGGAACCTAGCCTATATAATGCAAACAGAAATGTGAGGCCTCAACCTAGCTATGGGGATGGCATGCACTAGATTTCAGGAGTGAGGTCGAGTATGAGGAGGAATGGGACCAGGAAGGGGCCGCGAACAGTTAATTTGCTACAATTGCATAGGACCAAGGCAATATGCCCCTGATTGTACCAACTCGACAAGAATATCCTGTTCATACTATGCTCAGTTTGATCATGAAATGATATATTGTCCTACGTTGATCATGCAGATGCACGAGAAATGGGTACTCCAGCCTCCTCCGACTCAGAATATCCAAATGATGAGGTTTGAACCGCGCAAAGAAGATCCAAATGTGAACATGATGCTAAGAAGTAGTGCAATGATAAGGGAGGATAAGGGGAAGCAACTGAGGAAGATACATGGGTTTGCAAGGCTCCTACAAAGGAAACTGAGTTTGACCTAGAATGTGCAAAGGAAAGGTTCATGGAAGCTAAGAAGAGCTTCGTGGAGGCCTTTACTTTAGGTAGTAAGGATCAACCAGATCTAGGGATGGATCCTTCTATGCTTACTACCTTTTTAGAGAAATGCATGAAACAACTGTGTGACAATAAGGTAGTTAAGGGACTACATGAGCTGATCACCAGGTGCATGTGGTCAGGGGAACCTTGCATAGTCTGAAAATTAGGGAAGCATACATTGCGCACTGGGAGGGAAATGAGATTGATAGTGCAGATTGGCTAATATGAAATGGATCAGGTAATCTTAGACTTGGGTTCAGACACAAATGTATTACCAAAGGAAACATGGGAATGTATGGGCAAGCCCATGCTACAGTGGTCCCCTATTCAATTACAGATGGTGAGCCAACAAAATATTATGCCCATGGGGAGGTTACCAGGGGTAACAGTTGATATCGAAGGTGCGAGAACACAGATGAAATTTGAAGTAATAGAGATTGTCAATGACAACAATCCCTATCTCGCGTTCCTAGGAATAGATTGGGCCACTGATATGAATGGAGTCATCAACCTGAAGAAGTGGAAGATGATATTCGAGAAAAAGTCCCTATGCATAGTAGTTCCACTAGACATAGCTGAAGGAGCATGCTACACTGAACTAGTGCGTGACGATGAAAGCGGTGATGAGCTAGATTGTATATACCAGATAATGACACGAGACTAGGATCAGGTGAACCCGATTACATATGGGAGAATCTCGTGGGAGTGTGACAACTCTTGTACTTTGGATTTAGACGAAGAAGTAGAACACTAGCAGAATCGGTTGCACAAAGTGACAACGTAAATTACAACATGATGATTAGATCTATGCATTGTGTGATGACAGAGGCAAGGGAACTGCCAAGATATGATGGAGTAATAATGGTGGATGAATTCCTAGACAAATTTGAAAGTGTAGTACTAGAACAGCAGTGGTACGGTGTGCTGGAATCGGCATTGCACGCAACACCCTCATGATGGTGGAGTACAGATCAGAAGACCATTGAAAATTGGCACAAATGTATAAGACGAAGGCCCTTCTGATTTGGAAGCCCCCAGTGTTGAATGAGCACCGAGTAGCCAAGACGAAGTAGCTTGTGCACCCACTTGTGTCGATGGGTGGAAACATGTGTTGTGCAAGCACATCCTAGACTAAGGATCGAAAATAAGAACCAGAAATGGTAGCAAGGAAAACAACAAATATTCCACGTAAGAGCTTTCAAAGAGCTATGCAGAATCCTGAACAGAGTTCACCAAGTGAGAGGATTTGATTGGGACCTATCCATACCAGTTGTTCGATGGGCTTATAGGGCCATAAGAAAAACCCAGAGCGCGGAAGTGATCCCAACACTAACGAGGAGAAATGAAACCATAAGAGTAGAGAAGAATCCCCCTAAAATAGCTCCCATAGTTGAGACAGTACGCGAGGACCTGGGTAAAGGAATTACGTAGTTATAGGAAGTCATTCGGTGAGGGAAATTGAAACTTCATCAACTCAAAGAATACTGCGTACGACTGAGAAAGAAAAGGATGATGTTGGATGAAGAAATCCGAAAAATAGAAATGAAAGTCATGTAAGCATGCTATGCCAAGAAACTAAGCACGATGGGGCAAGGTATAGCTAGCCATAATACTGCATTAGAAGAATTTTTGACCCTGCTACCATGGCTACGACCGCTCCATACTAGACAAAGTAAATAGGGGAGCACACCATACAAGGAAGAACGTGACACACTGACAGACACAAGGGTAATTGAGGGGTGCCTGCAGGATGGGCTAGCAGGTAAATTGAAGCCTCGCACTAGTGGTGCGACCACCTAACTATCCATAGGAATGATAGTCTCACCACTCCAAGTAGTTGAAAGAGAGTGCGGAACTATAAAAGAGTCTGTATGGGAGTTGCGCGAGACAAAGGTTGCACACAAGACTGTTATGTCACAAGGGTCACGGTTATGCATAAAGGGCTACACTACCGCATGAGCAGGGTTGGAAGTGGCCATTGGTGTCATTGTTCATGACAAGGCATCCAAGTTAAGGCAACGAGGAGCGGACGATAGGGAATTAAGACACAAAGTCAGAACTGGATTTAGGGCTACCTTCCGCAAATCTCGCATTAATGAGCTGAATAAGGGGGGAATGGTGGAATTTGAATTCAAAAGGTCCTATAAATCATAGGTGGCTCTCCACTATACAACCGTTAGCATTTTGAGAATTCATTTTTTGCACTACCAATTGGGTATGGGCCTGATGAATTTGGAAGCTGTGAGATCAAGTTCAGTGTTTGAGACATCGTCAACTGCTAAACTATCATTAAAGATGCATCCCTCCATGCCCCCAGAAGTTTGAGAATAGCACACCAATGATATCCAAAAAGGGTTGGAAGAAATTGAACAAGAAGTGCAGAGTTATACCACTTTGTTGGAATAATCCTTCAGGGTCCTCACAACCTTATAGGAGGATCCCACCATACAACATTTGGCAACAGAGGTGTGGGAGATTCAAATGTATTATGATAGTGTGTGTAGGATAGTGCAAATAGTAGTCCTAACTCAGCGGCTCGCGAGGCTACAACAAGCAAAGGCATTAAAGGAGCAAGTGGACGTAGCATGCCAAAAAAAGTAGTACTTAAAGCACACATCCAACCTTGGATTGATGAGGCCTTCCTCATCACAGCTGACATCGAAGGAAAACTCACACACATGAAAGCAACGCATGACCTAAAATAGGGATTTGACCTTGAAAGTGAGCATTCAACCAAGCGAGCAGAGTAGATCTAACGGATGGAAAAGCAATGCACTGTGGACCTTCACGTAGCCCATACATAGTTGGAAGAACTTCGCGCAAAGATCACCGCACTAGCAGGGTCACTCGGGACGAGTCACGATGATGTGTTGCGGGCCTGTTGGGTAGCGGATCCCCCCAGAGCAAGTTTCTGGCGCTTGAAGCCCGAATTTTGGTCATGTGTAATGTAAAGACCCCACAAAATGTAGGTGCAAAGTACAGGAGTCTAGGTTTGTCTACCCTAAGATAATGTAATTTAATGTAAAGTTTGTCGGCCTACCCATGGTCCGTGCACAATGGGATTGTATAACTAGAGAGAGGCTCTAAGTATAAAGTCCGTCTAAATTTTGGATGATGAATTAGCTTTGAGTCTGTAAGTCTGAGTCTTGGGTTGTAGTAGTAGGAAGAGGCTCTACAGTTGAGTGCACAGTGGACTGGTAGAGTTTGTAGTTGTGTGCATAGACCCCTACAGCTGAGTGCACAGGGTGGAGTTGGGATTGTACTTGGACAGAGAATTAATAAAAGGTAAGTTGATTCTGAAATATTGTGTGTCTATGCTTATGTTATATTTATGCATCTCTTTACAGTTTTATGATTGCGTTCTCTTGTTATGAATGTTCAATGATTAATGAGAATATTGGGCCCACACAATTAAGTTAATATCTATAATAATAGCACACTAAGGATAAAGGATCTAGATAGCACCTCTTCGCCCTCTTTACAGAGCTGGGCAGAAGCAATTACAAAAGTTGCGAAGGACAGACGGTTGTGCGGAGCAGCGCAAGCATGTAGGTTCAGTCTGTGAACTTCTCAGATTTCATGAAGACGTCACTATGGTGTGGAAACCTGGTTCCAGAACCCTCCCATACTACCTCGAGTGAGACCTCAGTCTGCGCACCATGGACTGTTTCCGAACGGGTCAGTAGTTTCAGGATTTGTTTGGATAAATCATTTCAACCTGGGTCAGGCCCCAACAAGCCAACATTAGGCTAAAAAATCAACAGTCAAGAAGGATACTGAGAAGGTGCCTCCAATGGTCACAATTGACCTCGAGGAAAAGATTACCGAGTGCACAGTAGAGTAGGAGAATAATGATGGGTAACAAGGCGGTTGAGACCCTGTTGTGGACATGAAGGACATTGATTCTCCATTTATAATAAAGAAGCGACAAAAGTAGAGTGCTGGTGGTGCACAGAAGATGCAGAAGTCAGATAAATCCACCAGTGCAGAAACTTTGGTCCTCGCTGAGGGGGAATTTGACGGTATTGGTGACACCATCCAAGTTGGGATGAAGGAGATGTGGGGTAGTATTGAAGATAAATACAATTATGTATTGACAAAGGTCTAGCAGGGCCTTAAAAAATTGCAGGTTCAGACAAGCACAATCTAAGTAAGCATGGTTCAGATGAGCGTGAATGAAGCAAGCGTGGTTCCTTCAAAAATGAAGCTTACCACAGAAATTTGATTAGTACATTTTCCCAAGAGATCACTACACATCGAGGCTGTAGAAGAAAGGGAGAGTGTATAAGAATTAAAGAATCAAAGCCTCAATCTTGGGGCGTTCCCCCTTTAGATATTGCATGAGCTACATCAGCGCATCACATATGAGCTCAAGATATGGGAGCATCACGTTGTGTTGGTCATCAATGAAGTCAAAATCAACAACCAACAAATGTTTGAAGAAAAAATAAAGTGAGGTAGGATTAGAAGGAGGTAGCTAAGCATAGCCAACAACTGGAAGAGGTCATAACCAAAGTATGCAGTGACCTTCTAGAGCTCCAGATCCCTATCGAGGTACCTTTAGTAGAAAAGATTCAGAAATTGGTAGCAACAATCTGAGAATTGAAGGGAGAGGTTGATAAGGTTAGATTTTAACTATAGATGTAGATTATGGAACTGCAAATGAAGCTGCAACCTACAACGCCTCAAGAATTTCAAGATCAGTGCGAACTTGCCATAAAATATGATATGGAAAAGATAGGGACTGTAGTAAACTTTTTGAAGATACAATGGAAGCGTGGGCCTCGCTGTAGGATGACCCGCATGTGCAGAAGATCAATGTGGATATGAGAGACAAGAAATTGTAGTTTGATGAGCTTAAAGCAATGGCATAGACCTTACCACCTGTACAAAAGTTTTCCAGTCTCTAGGAATGAACACTTCTTTAGGGACATATCGATAGGGAAATGGACAAATCATCTTCACGTAGATGTAGCCTTGGGTAGATAAGACTTGCTAGATCTCATAGGATGTAGAGGGAAAATTGAAAAGCATGCAATAAACATAGAGGACAATTGACCTCATAGCAGAAGGGCCGACAATAGAGAGGATCGTGGACAAAGTTTTACAGACCATAGAGAAATGCACAGAAACACTCCATCAATTGAATACTACATACAACAACTTGAAAGCAAATATAGAGGACGTATGAGCTAAGTGACTCGAGGACAAGTCACATCTTTGTGTTGGGGGCTTGTTGGGTAGGGGTTCCCTATGTTTAAGTTTTGTCCAATTCATCTAAAGAGTCTGCATTTTGAGGAGTGGAGCATGAGTAGCACAAGGTTATAAGAGTTAAAGGGGATTTAGGATTGGTCAAAGCCCCTTATTCTGTAAAGGGATGGGATTATCTATATTATTTTGAGCTCTACCCATGGTTTGCGTACACTAGTATTGTAAGGGTAAAACCATATATAAAGGGATGTTTTAGCAAGTCTAAGGCAATGAATAAATTGATGAATGTAATGTTTTTAGTATGTAATTAGGAGATCTTTCTATATTCAGGTGAAGGGTAAGGCTCATGCAGCTATGTGCGGAGAGACCTTGGTAAGTTAGTAGCTATGTGTGGAGGACCCTGCAACTGTGTGCGCAAGGTCAGAAAGATTTTATCTGGAAGACTTGACTAATAAAGAAGAATTTTGAAGCAGATCTATGTACTTTCTTATGCTCATGTAGTTTCTCTTTTTTAGCCTGTTTATGGTTTATTTTTATATATTTCTTCTGTAATTGTGTCATGAAGGTTCAAATATTGTTTTATATGATGAATAATACATGTTAGACTAGTTACGCACAGTTCACAAATCTATTGAGTAGGAAAACCCTTTAGGACTGTAAAAATAAGGTTAATGATTCATGAAGGTTAGATTAAGCCCTAAACTATTAAAAAAATGACAGCCACACTACATAGTCCCCATGGATGCAGAAACTTGGCTCAAGCATCCCCCAATATTTCCGCGAGTCAGACTGTAGTCTATGCAAGCAGTTCGTTGCCTAAAGGGTTGGTGTTATAGGGGTTTATTGGTTAGCATAACTAAATCTGAACCTAGGTCTAAACCCATGAAGCCAATAGTATGTGCTCTAAATCTATGTGTCATTTCATATGTCTATTTTCTTTGTCAAAAATTGTGTAATTGTAGTTATTGGATTCACTCTTAAGTCACAAGCTTACTTATGTTATGATATAAAAGATAATACCTATGAGATATTGAGTTGGAAGCCTCAAAATGAACTCCATAATTTATGCATGTCATTGCTTTTATCTTGTCATGATTCCACTAGGATTTATGTCATAGGATTATGTGTGTATATAGCCCTCTGCACTAGGTTCCTCTCTTATATTTATCCTTTCCATCTCCACTGCAATGACAAATTTAAGATGCATTATTTGTGTGTCAGCCACCAGACCTGAACATTTATTCTTGGTAATGATATGTAACTTATGTACATACTGAATCTTCCTTTGAGAAAGGTAATTGAACAAAAATCTAAACCATTTCACATTTATCTCTTGAGATTCACTGATTTATCTTGAAGGGAGACTAACTTTTCCTAGGCACTCACCTCTCCTCAACCTAGGGGTTGTCTCTAGGAGCTACAACATGTCACTTCAGTGTGCCCACTAAAATTATTACATACCATGGATCACACTTCCATAATCACATGATGTCTAGCTTAACTTCTATTCTCGGTTTTCATCAAGGTCACTCATCTTCCTACTAGCCACAACCTAATTGCCAGGTTGAAGCTGTTAACAACATCCTCAAGAACATGATCCATCGGTTGGTAGGAAATCATAAAACATCCTGGAATATAATATTATATTCTATTCTTTGGGCATACAAAATGGTAGTAAAGATAGTTATAGGCTTTACACCATTTCAAACTTTTTACAGCCTAGAAGGAGTCCTTCCAATCGAGTGTCAAATTTTGTCACTCAAACTCATTGTTGAACTCCTACTTGATACTACTACCGAATAGGAGCACTTTCTATTACTACCCCATTTGGAAGAGACTCGTCAAGATGCTGCACTAGCTCTCGAAGGGCAAAAATGCCAAGTCAAAGCTCAATAAGAAAGGTGTGTGAAGCCTCGTTCTTACCAAGAGGGCAATATTGTTTTAGTTTATGACCAAAAGCATGACCTCTGGTGGAAAGAAAAATTCAACCATTATGGATTGGTCCGTATATTTTCACTAAGTTTATTTCCAAAGTATCCTATGAACTTTAGGACTATGATGGAATCCCGCTTGTTGATCCTTGCAACAGGCTCTATATCAAAAAGTACTTTGACTAGTGCTCCACTAGGAATACACTTTGTAATTTTGTGTACATAAGTTTTCCTCCTTTTTATGTTTCTGTTTTATTTTGGCTTTAATTTGTTATTTGTCTCATGCAAGTGTCTTATTTTCACAAATTTCCACTTCACTCTTTCCATACATTGGATATGTAGATGGTGCCAGTTGTCACACATGGCACATTGCATCAACTGCTTGGGTTGTTTATACACCTAAGTCAGAGCTACTTTGTTCTAGAGGGGTCTTCCTTGTTCATGCCACCAATAATATTGTTGAGTATATGTCCATCATCAAACTCTTTATTGAGGCTATATCTCTCTACATCTCAAATTTAGTGGTCAAGTTAGACTCCTAGTTGGTGATTGTTATGCATTTGAACAATCACCATCACATTCCTAATTCGATTTTATTGCGTCATTTTTTAAGAATTATACTTTCAGAATGATATTTTGAGTTTCTTACATATGAACACATTCCAAAAGAATCTAATGCATTAGCTTATTCATTAGCAAATTATGTATTTGGTTGGAATTTGTCACATTCTTTTTAATTCCATGCATGTATATACATTTTCATTCCAAAATTTACATAAAAAACATCAAATACACCAAAAAATCATGAAAAAATATTTGTACATATATATAGATTTTTTTCCAATCTCTTACATCCAAAAGATTCCCAAAAATTGTATGTTTTATACACAATGGATTCACTGAGCCTCGCACTAATGCCCTATGGCTACCATCTACCCACTACTCCTGCTCAACATACTGCTCATGGTAAAAAATCACAACCCTAACTAACCTCTTAAGAGGCACCAAAATCTATCTGGTACACCTACTGTGTGCAACTACAAATGGATAGGTATATCTTTCATGGGAAGAGGCACACACCCATGCTCAAAACTTCGAGGTTGCTAACAACCTCTTACAAAATATATATTTCATTACCCTGTTCGATGGCTATTGTGGATATTGCTACTACTACAGCCCTAGGAAGCTTCACATCTCACCTCACATGCTGAGGTATACTTGGCTATCAAATAGGAGCCACATCTATGTCAGGAGAACTCTCATGTCAGTTTGATTTTCACCCTAAACAAAAAAAAATGCATAAAATTAAAAACTCAAAAAATACTTTTTGCACTAGTTTGTCTTCATAACTATTGGCCCCCACTATGTGTCGAGTGGAAAAATCAACTTCAAATCCCCTAAATAGTTCATCCCAACATATGGGAATTCCTCAACCATGGGAATCTGGCCTTGAAGCTAGTTAAGGAAGTCATCATGAAAGTAGTGCCTGACAGGTCCACCTCCTATCTAAGGTAGTAAGGTTTCCCCATATCTTGCTTGGGCTCCCTTGAATATGTTATCAACAAACTTACTCGTGGCTTAAAAAGAAGTCTCTCTCTACCATAAAGGAGAAAATCATTTTACCATACCCAAATTCTCTTTGGCCTTAATTATTTCAAGCTATGAACTCAGCCTTCACTCGATAAAGAACACTCTCGCACTAGTAAAACATCTGCGGTTGGAGGAAGTCTAATGCTAGTAATATTTGGGCTTTAGTAGCCACATGTGGGCTCTTAGCTCTTGCCAGTCAAACTATCATCCCTAGTATAGACCTCAACAGTTGATCTCCTACTCATTCCATTGGAATCCTATTACGGACCATACAACTACTTGGTATGAAATGGTGAAAAATAAAATCCATGGTAGTTCTCATATCTTCTCTCCCTCCTATCAAATTTTTTCATGCACCTCTACACCACAAGCCAGTGAGGAAATAAATTTCATCTCCCTCACTAGATAACTTATGATCCCCAATCCTGAACACTCACTGATGTTCGTCCCACATCTAAATAATCCAAGCCAAGAGGTTATATATATACGTATACACAGTTCATGGTACGCCAGTACGCGATAAAACCTATACACTATACGTTGTTTATTGAAGACATTTATATGTAGAAGTTATATATATATACACGCAGAGGTCTTGTACACATCGCAGAGGTTATATATATACACGCAGAGGTCCTGTACACATCGCAGAGGTTATATATATACACAGAGGACCTGTACACATCGCAGAAATTATATATATACATAGAGGTCCTGTACACATTGCAGAAGTTATATATATACACGCAGAGGTCCTATACACATTGCAGAGGTTATATATATACACAGAGGTCCTGTACACATCGCAGAGGTTATATATATATATATACATGCAGAGGTCCTTCCCTCTATGGCATATGATTGCAATACTGTGATGGTATATGATATTGCTCTGGTGTGAAAATTGATACAAAGATGTATCGCATCAGTGTTATATGATGATCTTGCTCCAGTTGTATATAGGGTCTTAATATGTATGTGGCCTTGATATGTATGGTCTTTACATATACATTGGACTGTACATATGATGGGCAGTAATCGTTGGACAATATACGCTACAATACATAAGTTATCTATATATGTTGGAGATGTATATACGTTGGGAAGTCATGATTATATATACACTTGTCATGGTTAGTAATCACAAGTGTGGGTTATATGATGTAGATCATGGACTGCATGATGTATGGGCAACATATGAGATCATGAGCAGCATGATGGTGCTACATGGTAAAGTGCAGCAAATGGAAAAGATGCAGAATGATGATAGGTGAAGAAGTCACCTTGGAGAATCAGTTGAAGCATAATGTCTTCAACTGATGTCATCGTTATACTAAATAATCTTTGCTCAGATCTAGATAAGTCAAAGTGTTCACTTTGGTTGTAAATTTACTCTCTCTCTCTTTCTCTACTGAACTTTGAAGATAAAAGAAGATTTGATCAAAGGGTTTCCCCAGACATTGTGGGGTTTGTCCCTGGATCGCGCCATATCTTGTGTCCTATTGCCTTGGCTTGTCTTCTGCAATTTATATTTATGTTCTATCTGCAGTTTATCTTAATGCTGATGTGATTGTTAATTGTGAAAATTTAAATAAATTGCTCTAGCATAGAACATACCTAATCTTAACATGGTATCAGAGCTGAGGTGAAGACAATGCCCAAGCAGGAGTGAAAGAGCAATCACCGAAGATAGTTGGGACAAGACAAAAGGATCAATGGGTTCTTCATAGTTCACCTAGGGTGAAGTCGAAGCAGAGAATGTTATCAGAATGGCA
Organism: Pinus taeda; assembly: GCA_000404065.3. Classification (NCBI taxonomy): domain Eukaryota; kingdom Viridiplantae; phylum Streptophyta; class Pinopsida; order Pinales; family Pinaceae; genus Pinus; species Pinus taeda. Next base: position 164,477 of record APFE030685781.1, read on the forward strand.
CAGGGAAAATTTTTTGATGGCCCATCTAAAGATCACTTCATTGGGAAGTTTAGATCTAAGGGTGGAAGGAAAGGCAGATGCCTTATTGAAATAAGTTCGGCCGTTATATGAAGGAGTGTCCCAAAGGCAGAGACACATCTCTTGATGAAGATAACAATCATTCTTGGGACATCTTCAATGATCAAAGGAATGACTGGTAATGCAGGTTATCAAGGAAATGGTCGACTCTTCCATGAAAGCAAGGAACCCCAAAATATCTTTTATGTACCTGATCACAAGAAGAACCTGATGTCCATCTCGAAAGTGGAAGTCAAAGGTTATATGAAAGCACTTATCGATGGAAAGGTATGTGTTTGAAAATAGATCTTTCAAAGATGTTTTTGAGTTCAAGGATGTGTGAAGTTGCAGGAAGTCCACTAGAGACCATGTCCATTGACTTAGCACCGGAGGTCTATGAGTCAGATGGTGACTAGGATGCCTGAATTCAAAAGAAGCATGAAGGTACATGTTTGAAATGTACCGAAGGAAAATATTATAAAGGGACCATTCCCCTCATGCAATAGGTCAACAAGATTAGAACAACCCGAGGAGTTTGAGAATCATGATCAAGGAATCTCTTGTATACAGGGGGAAGAAAGCCCTCTATGGCTTGAAGAAAAATGCCTCGGGCGTAGTATGAGAGGATTGATAGCTGTCTAATGCAGCTGAGATTCACTAGGAGTAAAACTGATCCAAACCATTACTTGAAGGTTGTGGATGATAAACCTCTCGTACTAGCACCTATGTCTGACAGGTGCTGGCCCTCTCATTTATAAGAGACAGAGGGAGTTGCGTTCTGAATGTGGAAAGGTAAGCTACAAGCCTGTGACTACCTCAAGGATTTTAACTTTCAAGAAGTTATATGGTAGTGATGTCGGACCTGATTTGGAAAATGCCTTTGAGTTTCATAAACTCATTTGCATTGATGTTCTTGGAGAACCTCCGTCCAGACATATGTGTTGCAATTAGCATGGTGGGCTCATATTTGGTTGAGCCTCACTGGATTGGTGCCAAGAATCTTCTGAGATATCTTCAGGGCACAATCTGTCATGGATTGAGATACACTGCCGGAAATATCAAACCACATGATTATTCGAATGACGAGTGGGCAGGCAGTGTGGAGGATCACTAGAGCACTTCTCAGTGTTGTTTCTCTTTGGATTCTACTACGATGCAGGAAGTAGATTCGGTCACTATAAGCACCACCAAGACTGAATACATTGCTACAAGTATGATCTCGTATGAAGCTGCATGGTTGCGGAACCTCTTAAGTGAGTTGTTTTTCTTTGTGACAACCAGAGGTAGGATTCAATTATTGAGGAATCCTGTATTCAACAATTTCCCCAGCAGACAGACATCCGATACTGCCTTATCTGGGATATGGAAAGTCGATGAGCAAGGAGGCTTCATCGCACTAAGATGATGTACAGGTTGCTAAAGCCCCGGGGAAAGATCAAATTTGTGATTTTCTCGAATGACTTGGAGTCATCGAGAGACCTTTGTCAAAAGATCTTGCATGTTGCATACATTGAGCTCTGGGAGCTCTCGGGGGCTTGTGGTTCTTACTGGAGCAACATACGACCATAGGGTGACTCACCCTCCCTTGGGGGTGTGCACTGGAACAAGATGATTCGCTCTCTTGTGGGACAATATGATTCACTCTCTTGAGGAATAGAATGATTTTCTCTCCTGTGTAGCAGGATTGATGTGTTCTCCTGTGAGGCCTGGATTGATGTGTTCTCCATGGTGGCCTGGATTGATGTATTCTCCATGGTGACTGTAGCAGGATTGATTAAGTTTTCCTATCGAGGCATCCTACCCATGCAATCTGGGACTCATGGGAAGTACCTCTCATCTGATCAATGAGTAGGGAAATGAAGTTAGGGACCATAGTAGTTCCGATGGATGCATCGTTGTATCTACCATACTCCCTATGCTAGGATGTCCTCATTGATCTAGGATAAATGATACTGGTCTGGGACCAGTGGTAGGAGTTGTACATACTATGACGCTGACTTCGAGTCAGATGAGACTAGTCTAGGATCAGTGGTACATACTCCGAGACTGACTTCGTGTCAGTGCAGTACTGGTCTGGGACCAGTGAGAGTGGTACATACTATGACGCTAACTTCGGGTCAGTTGAGACTGGTTTGGGACCATTGGTACATTCTCTGAGACTGCGATACTGGTCTAGGACCAGTGGTAGGAGTTGTACATACTATGACGCTGACTTTAGGTCGGCTGAGACTGGTCTGGGATCAATGGTACATACTTCAAGACTTACTTCGTGTCAGTGCATTATTGGTTTGGGACTAGTGAGAGTGGTACATACTATGACACTGACTTTGGGTCGGTTGAGACTGGTTTGGGACTAGTGGTACACTCTCTGAGACTGCGATACTGGTCTGGGACCAGTGGTAGGAGTTGTACATACTATGACGCTGAATTCGGGTCAGCTGAGACTGGTCTGGAATTAGTGGCGCATACTCTGAGACTGACTTCATGTCAGTGTAGTACTCGTCTGGGATCAGTGGGAGTGGTACATACTATGACACTGAGTTTGGGTCAGTTGAGACTGGTCTGGGACCAGTGGTACACTCTCTAAGATTGCGATACCGGTCTGGGACCAGTGGTAGGAGTGGTACTTACTATGAAGCTAACTTCGGGTTGGTTGGGACTGGTCTAGGACTAATGGTATGCACTCTGACACTGACTTCAGGTTAGTGGAGAATGGTATGAGACATTCTTGATCAATTCTTCTTCTTCGTAGTTCAGCAGAGCTAAGTTGATAAAAGACGGAGCTGAGCAGAGCAGAGCCAACTGAGCAAGGCAGAGCAGAGCCAACAGAGCTAAGCAAAGCAGAGCAAAGCCAGCAGAGCTGAGCAAAGAAGAGTAGAGCCAGCAGAGCTAAGCAGAGCAGAGCCACCGGAGCTGAGCAGAGCCAACAGAGCTAGGCAGAGCAGTGCTAGGCACTGATGATAAAGATAGTACAGTCGGACATATGGATCAACGGATGGAGTTCTCCCTAGTTGAGAAGGAGTGTTAAATTGGAAACTAGGGCGAAACTCCATGTGGGTTAGCTTATTTATGGCAGATGATATTTTTATTGGATCCCTCTCATCGAGAGGTGTAGGATTGATCCAAAGATCATCTAATTCCGATATGTATTTATGGAGATATGGATTTATTTAGGTTATGGTTTTATTATCTAGCCGACCAGCTCTTATGTAGGCTCTAGAAGCCCAAACGTCATGTCTATTCAATCATCTGCTTTTAGTATAAATACATGAGGATTTGATGTCATTTGGACAACACGTTCTTGAGGTGATCTCCTCTCCACGTCTTGGGTTTTTGGAGAAGGAGAGAACCTAAAAGAATACGATGATGCCCTAACCACTATGATGCCTTAACTACTATAATAAACTAGTAGGAATAAGCCGCAGGCTTATGAGGATGCACGCCGATATATTATACACTCGACCTTAGTTAATGGAGACCATCTATACACAGAATATGATGAAGAGCTATTCGCTGTAGGAAATGCAGTCAAGGCATAGAGCCACAGTTAGAGGAGATCTGGTCGTAGTAATGGAGAATCCCTAATCGCGGTCAAGGGTGACAGTGATATGCTATCTAAGAAGCTTTTATACATTGCCTGTAGTAGCCTAAACGTAGTCTACACATAGCATATATATATATATATGCACAACTTGAAGCACTTATACACTGTCCAACATGAATGTAGCCATTGTAAAATAAAAAAAAAGAAAGCCGTAGTTAGAATGCTGATCATGAACACATAGCCATATATTCGCAGGACAGTATATATATATATATATATATATATATATATATATATATATATATATATATATATATATAATATATATATATATATATATATATACGCAGGCAATAATCCAATGTTGTCATGGAAATGTATAAAGCCACTGGGATAGAAGAACCGCAATATATGGAAAGGAAACCTATACGCAGTTCATGGTACACTGGTACGCGGTAAACCCTATACATTATACATTGTTTATTGAAGACATTTATATGCAGAAGTTATATCTATACACGCAGAGGTCCTGTACACATCGCAGAGGTTATATATATACACGTAGAGGTTATGTACACATCGCATAGGTTATATATATACACAGAGGTCCTGTACACATCGTAGCAGTTATATATATACACAGAGGTCCTGTACACATCGCAGAAGTTATATATATACACGCAAAGGTCCTATACACATTGCAAAGGTTATATATATACACAGAGGTCCTGTACACATCACAGAGGTTATATATACATGCAGAGTTCCTTCCCTCTATGGCATATGATCGCAATACTGTGATGGTATATGATATTGCTCTGGTGTGAAAATTGATACAAAGATGTATGGCATCAGCTTTATGTGATGATCTTGCTCCAGCTAAATATAGGGTCTTAATATGTAAGTGGTCTTGATATGTATGGTCTTTATATATACATTGGACTGTACATATGATGGGTAGTAATCGTTGGACAATATATGCTACAATGCATAAGTTATCTATATATGTTGGACATGTATATACACTGGGCAGTCATGATTATATATACACTTTTCATGGTTAGTAATCACAAGTATGGGTTGTATGATGTAGATCATGGACTACATGATGTATGGGCAACGTATGAGATCATGAGCAGCATGATGGTGCTACACGGTAAAGTGCAACAAATGGACGAGATGTAGAACGATGATAGGTGAAAGAGTCACCTTGGAGAATCAGTTGAAGCATAATGTCTTCAACTGATGTCATCGTTATACTAAATAATCTTTGCTCAGATCTAGATAAGTCAAAGTGTTGACTTTTGCTGTAAATGTACTCTCTCTCTTTTTCTCTATTTAACTTTGAAGATAAAAGAAGATTTGATCAAAGGGTTTCCCCACACATTGTGGGGTTTGTCCCTGGCTCGCACCATATCTTGTGTCCTCTTGCCTTGGCTTGTCTTCTGCAATTTATATTTATGTTCTATCTTCAGTTTATCTTAATGCTAATGTGATTGCTAACTTTGAAAATTTAAATACATTGCTCTAGCATAGAACATACCGAATCTTAACAAGTAGCCACAAGGATATGAGGTAAAAGGGAAGGAGAAACTAGTGTGCAGGTTGAAGAAAAGCTTGTATGGCTTAAAACAAGCTCCAAGGCAGTGGTATTTAAAATTTGAGAATTTTATGTCTGAATAAGGTTATACTAGATGTCACTCTGATCATTGTGTTTATGTAAAAAAGAAAAATGATGGAAGCTATATTATATTGTTATTGTATGTAGATGACATGCTTGTTTCAGGGTCCAACATGTAGGAAATAAATGTGCTCATAAGAAAATTGGCAAATTCATTCGCAATGAAGGATTTGGGAGCTGCAAAACAAATTCTCGGTATGAGAATAACTAGAGAAAGGAAAAATCACAAATTAGCAGTGTATTAGAATGAGTACATACAAAAGTGTTGAAAAGATTTAATATGCACAATGCAAAATCTGTAAATACACCTTTGCTAGCCATTTCAAACTTAGTAAGGAGATGTGCCCAAAGACCCAAGAAGACATGGATTATATGTCTAAAGTTCCATATGCATCAACAGTTGGAAGCTTAATATATGCAATTATCTGCACAAGGCATAAATTCATAATATTGAAAATGCAGTGGGAGTTATAAGTAGGTACATGAACAATCTAGGAAAAGAACATTGGATGGCAGTGAAATGGATTCTTAGATATTTGAGAGGTACCACAAATCAAGAATTATGCTTTGGTGGTTCAAACATTTCTCTACAGGGATATGTTGATGCATATATGGTAGGTGACAGACATAACAGGAGGAGCACTACAGGATATCTACTTACTGTAGGTGGAACAACTATCAGTTGGGTTTCAAAAATCAAAAGTTTTGTTGCACTTTCAACAACAGAAGCAGATTATGTTGCCGCTATAGAGGCTAGTAAAGAAATGATTTGGTTACAAAAGTTTATGGATGAATTCAGTAAGAAGCATGATATGGGCATGTTATATAGTGATAGCAAAAGTGCCATTCATCTTGCAAAGAACTCAGCATTTCATTCCATGACTAAACACATACAACTCAAGTACCATTTCATATGATCAGTGTTGAAAGATGGAGAGTTGAAGTTGGAAAAGATACACACTAGCCAAAATCTTGTAGATATGCTAAAAAAAGTTGTAACTAGGGAGAAACTAAGAATACTCTTAGTTTCAATTAGTCTTCAAGGATGACGATGAAGATGAGAAATAGCCAGGTCAAAAGAGGAGTCATTTTCTAGAAAATGATGCAGCGGTGGAGTTGCTACAATCATTCTCCAAGTGGGAGATTGTTGGGTGTGGAGCATGATTATTTAGAGGTCTTCGTTTCAGCAGATGTATACCCCAGGAATATTTCACAACCCTCCACATGGGAAGGTATGGGGCAGACTTGTCCCCCCACGGGGTTCGAGGGGGCTGATCCCCCCCATCTGGGGGGTCCAGGAGCTAGCATTCCCCCGGCGGGGGTTTCGGGGGTAGCGCCCCCGAAGCTAAAAACATATGTAAAATTGCCTTGTAAAAGTATAATAATTTCTAGTCAATCTAGGTCGTTCATTAGGCGGATGATATGATGGTAGAATTTATTTTTAGTTTAGGGTTTTTCTCCCTAGAAGGAAACCCTTCTCTTTGTATGAGGGCATTGTATTGAGGCTGTGTAATAAATGTGTATTCTCCAAGTGATAAAAAAAGAGGTGAGTTTGTTAGAGAAAATAGAGGATATTACAGTGGATCTGCTGTACGTTGTGTCTCTTCATTTTGCTAGATAAAATAAAGGAAGAACTAACTGTTCGAGGTGGACATAGCCCAAATTGGGTGAACCACGTATATTTGTGTCTCTCTGGTTTTATGTGTTTGTGTTGTTCTGCATGTTATCATCAAACTTTCAGACTGGATCCACCCACTTGAACACTTCATAACTTGTAGGCCACGTTTCATCACCCTTTAATACTTGACCCATTAAAAACACTTAAGATCAATATAAAAAATCAAACTCTAACTCATCACTGTAACATAGTCATCCATCGATGACATGTCTAAATCAATAAATCACTAAAACCCAATCATCAATCTCTGACATAACTTGAACCGAATCATCAATTTCTGAATCAACCACAACTGAATCAATCAATCACTGAAACTTATCAACTCTGAAGAAAAAAATAATCAATCAATCTGAACAGTCAGATCATTTTCACTAGAACACAGATCTGAACCCAGAACACTACATCAACAACCAAAACCAACTGCAACCCCAAAAATCATATGTCAAAATGTATACGCTACTTCAGTGAGGAAAACCTGCATGTATACACTACTTTATGTAACTCAATGTGCATATACCTCTAAAGATATTGAATCATAAAACTTCTGAACCAAAACCAAAGACATTCTGAAGATCTATTATTGTATTACAGAGTTCTAAACTGATATAAGAAAATATCATCCTTCTTATTCAATCAATCAGTCAGCCAGACTCAATCTCCTTATACAATCAGTTTAACTTCATATCTAATGAAGACATCATTAAGAAACAATAGTAAAATAGTAGAATTGATAAGATAAATCAATCATTTCTGAACAACAATCCCTTCCTCTCCATATGCTATTTGGAAGCGTGGAATCCATGTATGTATGCTCCTTCACCGAGGCTAACCTACGTATAGATTTGCAAATAATGACTTATAACTTCACAACTTTTTAGGACCTCATATATACCCATATCATAGCATTTAAAGTATCAAGGATGCATTAGCACTCAGATATAACCTATCCATTATTAGATCATACAATGATAAGTCATTTTAGGTGTCATGATCCTCATCCAACATTGTATCCAAGGGTGAATAACATGTTTCATATCTATATCATAACCATAGCCCTTACAACAAAAAATATACTTCAGATAGAATTTTTCATGAAAACGTTTTCACTTTCCACTATAGCCCTTTGATCTTCTCATCCTTATATATTTAGAGCCTTTGTCAATACCATGAACCAAAATAACACTTAGAACCTATGGTATTCTTAGACGGGATCAAGTAACTATTATTCCACTCAATATTGTGTGCTAATACCATGGTATGGACCCTTGGTATTCCTTAACCTTAATTTTCCATCCCATATGTGCTTTTACTTCTGTAAAACTGTGTTCATACCTATACGCACCTTTTATTCTATGTACCCGCATGTATACGCGACTTGGACTAGTTTATGTTAGAAAAAATTATATATATGATAGAGAAATGCAAGACAGAAATGTGGTCCATGGACGATGTTGAGGGTTGGATCTTTTAGTGAGGAAGTCGAAGCTTCCTTCCAGTAGTAGCTGGTGATTAGATCAGGGGGTTGGAGCTCCCTTCCAATAGTAGCTAGAGAACGACTGAAGGTTGTAGCCTTTAGTAGGTTGGTGTCTTCATAGATGTACAAGTTTACGGTAGAACAAGAACCAGTGGGTTATAGTTCCCTTCCAGTAGAAGCTGGAGAATAAGCCAGGGTTATAGCCTTCTATAGGTGGGTGCCGACATACTAGTATGATTCTGCACTAGTACAAGATTGTAAACAAATTTTTCTTTATAGTATAAAGAATATAGAGACAACATCAGTAGGTGGTTTTCTCCCACTTTGGGCTTCTGCCTGAAATCCTGGTGTTCATGTGTGTTTCTTATGTGTGATACTTTATTTTGTTATTACATCACATGGTTACTATTTATTTAATGTTTAATAAAGTTTTAATGCATTGGCTGAAGACCAACGTACGATGAATTAACTTAATCATAAGTTCACTGAATATACGCTAATTGTCTTAATAATAGTTGTGTACACACATGGGTTCCTTTTAGTAAAGTAGCGTATAGAAATATGAGTATGAAATGTAAAAAGTTATTGATTTGAAAATATTGATTCACCCCCCTCTCAGTATTTTTCCCAACAATTGGTATCAAAGCAGGTCTTTTGGCAGAAGCTTGATCACTTGAAGGAGATCCATTGTAATAATGGGAATGAAGCAAAATAATAAAGCCCCTCAAAATAAGAAGAAATCCCAAAGGAACAGTGGCAATGGGAAAGACAATTGGCTATTAGGTGGAAGAAATTACTTAGATTCAAAATTTCTTCAAATGAAGACGAACAAGCAAAAGAATTATCAAGTATGAATTTTTGGTCCTTTGGTGATATATTTCTATGTTCATGCTATAGTGAAGATAACAAATGTGACAGTGAAACAACTGAATTTTCTCTTATGGGTGAAAGTGAAAGACATATAATAGAAGAAGAAGTGAAAAGGCTCATATATAAAATTAGAGATCAACAAGATCTATTTGACAAAAGGGATTGTACCTATAAAGAAGAGGTTACTAGGTTAAAAACTGAGTTGGAGTAAGGAAACAAAATAAGGAACTAGTACAATGAAAAGGAAGATCGATTTCAAAGGCTATAGGATGAAGTGACATCGTTAAGAAATCAAGTGAATGAAAATGACACAAGAACCGAGGAACTTAAAGAAAGAACTAGTTATTGTGAAGGTCTTGAAGCTGAAGTCGTCTCTCTAAAAGAAGTTCTTGAAAATTCAAATAATTGGAATGAATAAATACTTCAATAATTTGAAGAACAAGAAAATGACATTCTAAAAATCAGACAACAAGTGGAATAAGGAATAAAAGTTGAAGAAATCATGAAGAAGAAGTATCTGGAAAAGGAAGAGAGATATCAAGTTGAGGTAAATATCCTAAAAGGTAAATTAAAGGAAAAGGATAAAATTTTATGATTTCAAGATAGTACTAAGATTTTGGATAATATTCTTAGTATTCAAAGGTCCCCTACCATCAAATATGGTCTTCATTTTCATGAAACTATTAAAGGTGAATCTAGCTCACAAACTGTGGAAAGGAATTCTAATAAAAAATTTGAAATGCTCAACAAGGAGACAAGTCAACCCCATCAACAACCAAGGAAGCAAAGTATTCAAATAAAATAATCTTTTAACTATAGAAGTGTTAATCTATTATTTCCTCAGATCAATAATGTTGAATGTTCTATATGTCATAATTTTGGACATGTTGCAGTGAGGTGCAGAAGTAGAATGTTTCAATCTAATAACTATCACACAGAAAGATCATCATCTTCCATGTAATTTAAGGGATATTGTTTTTCTTGCAATATGTTTGTGCACAAAGCAATTGATTGCTATAGAAGGAATATGAAATAAATAAGATGTTATTGTAATAAGTTTTGGCATATAGAAAAAGAATGCAGGAACAAGTCTATGGATCATCGTAGACAATATGGTAAGAAACCAAACAAGAAAATTTATATCAGAAAATATGAAAAACATGAATATACCAAGAAACAAGAAAAGGAAGATCAAATAAGGTGTGGCTTTTCTCTCTGCTTATTCGAAGACAAAGATGATAGTGGATGTTCTCATCCCATGATTGAAGACTAGAGTAAAATGGAATATGTGATGAAGAACCATCATGGTAATGGTATTCTTGGAACTGATGTTCTAGGATCAGGTACAGTCAGAACAAACTCAAGGGGAGCTCAAAGTGTGAAATTTTAGTACTCCACATTCCATAAGTGAAGCTTATGAAATCTAGTCATGTATATCTGCGAGTTAGAAACTGCAAAGTTGCGCATATGTTGTTTTGATGAGGAAGCAGTGGAGCAGACTCAGAAAAAGGGTCTGATAAGGTTCAGTCAATTATCAATTGTCTTTTATATTTTGATGGATGATGGTTATAGTCTGTTGATGTTATTTAGATGTGATTTTGGCTCTCACAAGTTATTAATTTCTTGATACTATTAGTGCCAGTCTTCACAGCCTGTCATGAGGGATCAACATGAACTCTTACTAGGTTTGTTTTGGTTAGATGTTTTGCACATGTTATTCAACACAAAACATCTCACAAATGTGTCCATCTGAAGCATCTCAGAAAAATATTTCCAACGGTATCTCACACTCCTGTAACTAGTTTCTGGATTAGAATATATGATCAAAATGAATGATTGATTTGTGGTTATGTATGTTTTGAGGTCAGTTGCTACACACAGGGCCAAGTTTACAACAAAAATAGTTTGGACAGGAATTTTACAAAAGTGGAAGAGGGTTTTGTCCATCACATATCAAATAACAAAAAAATCCTTCAGTTTATGCACAAGTGCTACTATATGGGAGATATACAGTGACATTTGGAGCCTACATTAAAACAAAGCAAATTTGTCATATTTTTTTACTGTTTTAGTCATTTTAGTGCGGTGCCATTTTACAACATATGGAAAGTAATTTTGAAAAACTCAAGGAGGTTTTTGTTAACCATGAGCCATATAACAAAAAAATCTTTCATTTTATTCACATGTGTCATGAATTGGGATATGTGATTAGATATTTACAGTTCATTTTCATAGATTTAACTTTTTAATGATTTTTTGTCTTAGAGATGATTTTGTGGCACAAATTACGAGCAATTGGAAACAAATTTCCAAAATTTGAGAGAGGTTTCTCTCCAAAATGAAATTATCTACAAAAGCCTCTTTAATTTTTGTAACAGGTACTATGGTGTAGGAGATACGAGTTCATCTTCAACACCTATTTTCAAAAATTCGGTCCAAGTTTAATGTAACTGATTCTATTTTGAAGAAAATGGTTGAGCTCAATTCCCTTAGTACGAGGATGAGAAAATGTATATATTTTATGAATTTCATACTATAGAGGTTGAAATTTGAGAGAAGTGTTGGACTCTTGTGGATGCTTTGAGCTTCATTGTAAATCACTTCTACAGTTTGGCAAGGAAATGAACCAGGGTTTTACAACATTTTGTGGGATTCTTGTGGTAATGTGTCTTGGCACTGTTTCTTCCTATTTTATTTAGTTTCTCTTATGTGTATATGTACTAACATATATTTCTTTCTTCATAACTAAATGAATCAAGATAAATAGGTGAAATCCATTGATATTCAGTGCTCCGCCTTGAGGATACATTTAGTTTTAAATGTTTTCTATTGTTTGAAGAGGACTCATGAACTTTGTATGCCCTCTCCAACTCCTAATTGATCTTGGACTTACCATAAAACTCAATTCAAAGTTTCAAAACACCTACCTACCTCTCCCCACAGAACATCCTACAAACCTGAGTTGATTTCCCAGACCCAAGGTTGCCTTCTTCATTTGATCTAGCAACCAACCATCAAAATCAAACAAAATCCTCTCACCTAATATAACTAGCCTAAAATCAGCATTTCATTTTAGTCATCTCAAGCCCTAGTTGCCATATTCTAATTGAGGTTGACAAGGAGAGAGCCCTCTCCCAACCTGGTAGGGCTAGCTACCAAGTGAAGCGTGGTTTGATGTTACCCTAGACCTGCCTTCCTTCAGCATGAGGTAGATTTAGGCACTAACATAGTTGCGACCATACCAGTGAAGAGGTGACAGGTCTTATCTGGGAAAGATCATTCAAGTTGTAGATATGATTGATGATGGTGGACAGCAGTCAGACACATATGAAGGCTGAAATCATCTACCTAATGACTCCAATGTTCAAGATCCTGAGCTTCGATTTCACTGCCAAAGAATCCAGTTTTTAGAATGTTGATGGTAATCAATAATGACAAAGTATGTGGAAAATTCATTATCTAGTGAAATGTTATTGATTTTAAGGGATGAGATAGAAAAATTTTAGATTGATCAGATTTTTTTGACATCATTGTTTCTTAGCTTGAAATCTAGCTGACTCACACTTGAGAATAAATATTGTTTTCTTGGCTTAGTGGTTGAAAGATTGGAAAATGAAATTGAATTATTGGATGTTCAAATTAAATCACATGAATTCCAAGACCCAAAACAGTTCTTGGAAACTCTCCCTCCTCCCAAAGAAGAAAAGATAAGGCTACCCTTGGATGGTTGGATTGAAAGATGTTATGATTTATAGCGAGGATGTGACAATCTCTAGCCAAGAGCATATGTTAATGAGCTAGGGCAGCAAATAGAATCTGGTTTCTATGATCCCATATATATGGAATATATTTTTAAGTTGAAAGAAAAACTAGGTTGCCTTTTAAAGAGCCAGAGGTACTATGGGTATATACTACTGGTATGATTTCCAACTACCTTCTGGTTCAAACACTATAAAAAAAAAACCATCATTGTCACAATTACTTGATTGGTTGATATGGCATTGCAACATCACTTGATCTATTGGTTTTGCAGCAAAGTAGGGTAAATTTGTAAATAAATAAGCTGCCAAAGGCAACATTTCAGTTTTCGATATTTGTTATATACAGGTTACAGTATGTGTATGTTTGGATTGATGTGAGTTGTTTTGAGTTTACAACTATTTTACCGTATTGCCCAATGGATGAGGCACTTAGTCTATGGTGTTCTTGACACCTCCAAGGAGCTACCATACCCAATAAGGCAGATGTTAGTGCCAGTCTTCGCAGCCTATCACCAGGGATAAACATGATCTCTTACTAGGTTTGGTTTCGTTAGATGTTTTGCACATGATATTCAGCACAAAACATGTCACAAATGTTTCCATTAGAAGAATCTTGAAAAAATCTTTCCAGCGGCATATCACACTCCTGTAACCGGTTTCTAGATTAGGAGATATGATCAAAATTAATGATTGATTCTTGGTTATGCATGTTTTGAGGTCAGTTGCTGCACATAGGGACAAGTTTACAACAAAATCAATTTGGACAGGAATTTTACAAACGTTAAAGAGGTTTTTGTCCATCACATACCAAATAACAAAAACCTCCTTCATTTTATGCACAGGTGCTACTATGTGGGAGATATATAGTGATATTTGGAGCCTACATTAAAACAAAGCAAATTTTTCATATTTTTTACTGTTTTAGTTATTTTAGTGCGGTGCCATTTTACAACAGATGGAAAGTAATTTTGAAACACCCAAGGAGTTTTTCTTTATCCACAAGCCATATAACAAAAACATCTTTCAGTTTATTCATAGGTGTCATGAATTGGGATATGTGACTAGATCTTTACAGCTCATTTTCACAGATTTAAATTTTTAATGATTTTCTATTTTAGAGATGATTTTGTGGCACAGACTATGAGAAACTGGAAACGAATGTCCAAAATTTGAGAGAGGTTTTTCTTCAACATGACCTTATCTACAAAAAACACTTTCAGTTTTGTAACAGTTGTTATGGTGTAGGAGATACGCGTTCATATTCAACACCTATTTTCAGAAATTCGGTCCAAGTTTAATGTAAATGATTCTATTTTGAAGAAAATGGTTGAGCTCATTTCCCTTAGTACAAGGATAAGCAAATGTATATATTCTATGATTTTCATAGTGTAGAGGTTGGACTTTGGTAGAAGTGTTGGACTCTAGTGGATTCTTTGAGCTTCGTTGTAAATCACTTATGCAGTTTGGCAAGGAAATGAACCAGGGTTTTGCAACATTTTGTGGGATTCTTATGGTAATGTGTCTTGGCATTATTTCTTCCTTTATTATTGAGTTTCTCTTATGTGTATATGTACCAGCTTATATTTCTTTCTTCATAACTAAATGAATCAAGATAAATAGATGGAATCCATTGATATTCAGTGCTCTGCCTTGAGGATACATTTAGTTTTAAATGTTTTCTGTTGTTTGAAGAAGACTCACGAACTTTGCATTCCCTCTGCAACTCCTCATTGGTCTTAGACTTACCATCATACTCAATTCAAAGTGTCAAAACACCTACCTACCTCGTCCCACAGAACATCCTACAAATCTGAGTTGATTTCCTGGACCCAAAGCTGCCTTGTTCATTTGATCCAGCAAACAACCATCAAAATCAAACAAAATCCTCTGACCTAATATAGCTAGCCTAAAATCAGCATTTCATTTTAGTCATCTCAAGCCCTAGTTTCCGCATTCTAACCGAGATTGAAAAGGAGAGAGCCCTCTCCCGACCTGGTAGGGATAACTACCAGGTTAATGTGGTTTGATGTTACCCTAGGCCTGCCTTCCTTCAACCTGAGATAGATTTAGGCACTAATAGATACATAACTAGTTGATGATAATGCATTGATGATTCTTACTCATATATGAAATGATTAGATCTGATGGTGAACAATTGACACAGGTTCAAGGGGAACATACGCTATGCTTATAATAATACATTGTTGGCATTATGTTTGCTTTATAAGTCCTAGGTACATAATGATGTTTATCAATGGTGATGATGCTTATGTTGTTGATGTGTTTAAATGATGCATCATACTATGTTGCAGGTGTGGGTTGCCTATAATGAAATCTCATATGATACTTATATTTCTTATGCCACATAGTTGTTTTGATGCTTCTTATTAGATTTATGGATGATTCAGATGATTCTTTTGCTGATGCATATAGTACATATGTTATGCTGCTTACATGGTGATCTTCATAAGTTCAAGGAGAAGAACAAAGCTTGAGTATTCCTGTCATCTTTATGTTTCTATCATCATGTCTTCAAAGATGCATAAATTTCATATGGTGCAGTTATGAATGAGGATTCCTATAGTTCTTGGCTCTCTCATGGGCTATTGTTTGGGGATTGTTGATGTTGATGGTATCAAGAAAGTTTGACAAATAACTGTTAGCTCATGGTTTTCTTTTCACATTGATGAGAAGCTAAATACATGTTTCTATCTCTATGATAGATACATTACAGATAAAGATCACATGGATGATTATTTAAATTGCACATTGGTAGATGATGTTGAAGATCCTCTTGTATGAAGAAAAATTTCCAAGAGAATGATGTTATTGTAGGTTTCATGAAGACATGGCTTTTTCAAGACATGACTTAGTCACATAATGATGACCTCTTACTAGGCTTGATTCTCACATAAGTTGATTATCATTGTTGATGCTTATCAAATATGGGATGTTGGAAAAATCCCTAGTGATGATACATAGTTGATATATTGAGGGTTTTTGTGAAAATATCATGAATTTATTGCTACAATGATGATGTTCTGGTCATGAATGATGACTATGGTGTTTTCACATATATATGATATGATGTGCATGGTTTTGTATCACTGCTTAGAGATATGGCATATGCTTAGTCGATTCATGGAAGATTATGTTTTTCATAAACATAAGGCTTTTTCTACTAAGGAAAGGGTGTAAGTTGATCTTTATAAGGCCAAGACGATGAATTGATATCTATATGCGGCATACTTAGTCATAGGTTGATGATATTAAAGTTACATTGTCTTATCTTATGAATTGATGACAAACATATATAGGTTGTTATTATTAATGTCGTTGGTAGATGCAGATCATATATGGTGTATTATAGTTGTTGATAACTATAATGATCTTGTTTAGGTCTTTGGTCTTTGTCATAAATGTCATATCATTTGATGTAAAGGTCATGTAAAGACATATGATGTAATAATTGTCACATTCAGTCACATATGGACTTCTGAGATCATATGAAATATGTAATCCCACTTGGTTGGGTGGTTGAGTCAAATATGTATCCTCACTTTGTTGGGAGATTGATGTATGTATGAGTAATTGGTGATAATAAGGTAACACTCACATAAATGAGTTATAGAGTCATGCTATTCATTTGAAAAATATTTTTACAGACTCTGCATGTGCTAAGGGGGAGCATGGACAATATCATGCATCTCAACATGTACTAAGGGGGAGAATATCTTGGTTCACCCTATGCCCCTCGATGTCGAAGGGGGAGTGTATCTTGGTGTTGCTTGATATATCTAACAAGTTCTACAACTTGAAGAGATCAACACCAATATGGTTACCATCAAGTGCAAAGGGGGAGATTGTTGGCATTATGGTACATGTGTTTTCCTTGATGGAAACTCACATGTATGATAACCATATGTATCCATAGGTCAACTCAAAAATGAAAAAGTGATGTATGATGTCAACTCACACTGTAACAGGTCAATTCAGATGTAACATACTAATGTAACAAAAGAAGAGGATGATGGGACAAAGGATTACAGATCAGAATCAAGAAATTGAGGAAAGAGAACATTTTAAGCTGTATACATTCTTTACCCTAGTCCAAGTCACGTATTCACACGGGTACATAGAATAAAAGGCATGTATAGGTATGCACATAGTTTCACAAAAGGAAAGGCATGTATGGGATAGAAAATTATGGTTAAAGAATACCAAGGGTCCATACCATGGTATTAGCCCACAATATTGAGCGAAATAATGTTACTTGATCTCGTCTAAGAATACCTTAGGTTCTAAGTATTGTTTTGGTTCATGTCAATGACAAAGGCTCTAAGTAGATAAGGAGGAGAAGATCAAAGGGCTACAGGGGAAAGTGCAAGGGTTTTTCATGAAGGCTTCTATCTGAAGTATATTTTGTGTTGTGAAGGTTATGGTTTTGATATAGATCTGAAGCATCTTGTGCACCCTTGGATACAATGTTGGATCAGGATCATGAGAACTGAAATTACTTATTTTTGTATGATCTAATAATGGATAGGTTAGATCTGAGTGCTAAAGCATGTTTTATCCTTTAAATGCTATGATCTAGGCATGTCTGAAGTCTTGAAAAGCTGTGAAGTTATAAGTCATTATTTGTAGATCTATACGTAGTTTAGCCTCAGTGAAGGCGCGTACATGCATGGATTCGACACTTCCAAGTAGCGTATGTAAAGGAAGGGCTTGTTGTTTAGAAATGAGTAATCTATCTGATTAGTGTTTTTATTTTACAGTTGTTTGTCAATGATGTCTTCATTATATTTGAAGTTAAACTGATTGTATAAGGAGATTTAGTCTCGTTGACTGATTGATTAAGTAAGAAAGGTGATCTTTGTTGCTATCTATTTAAAACTATGTAATATGATAGTGGATCTTCAAAATGTCTTTTGTTTTGGTTCAGAAGTTTTATGATTCAGTATATTTAGAGGTATATGCAGGTTGAGTTACAAAAAGTAGCATATACATGCATGTTGTCCTCACTGAAGCAGAGTATACATTTTGACATATGATTTTTGAGGTTGCAGTTGGTTTTGGTTGTTGATGTAGTGTTCTACATTTAGCTCTATGTTCTGGTGATAGTTATATGATTTTTCAGATTGATTGATTTGTTTCACTTCAAAGTTGAGAGGTTTTAGTGATTGATTGAATCAGTTGTGGTTGATTCAAAAATTGATGATTGGGTTTCAGTTATGTGAGAGATTGTTGATTGGGTTTTAGTGATTGATTGATTCAAATGTGTCAAAGATGGAGGACTGTGTTATAGTTTGAATTTTAATATTGATCTTAACTGTTGCTAATGGGTCCAGTATTAAAATTTGATGAAATGTGGCCTACAAGTTTTGATCTGTTGAAATGTGTAGATCTAGTTTGAAAATTTGATGAAAAGTGATCCATGGAGGATGCTAAGGGTTGGAGCATTCAGTGAGGAAGTTGAAGGTTCCTGTTGTTGGGTTGTGTTATATTCTTTCCACATAGTTAACAGGGGGTTTGAGGGGTACCCGTAACCCCAGTTTATGGGGTCCAGGGCAGCGCCCCGGAAAATTTTGGTTTTGGACCCTATGTTAGGTTGGGCGGACCCACCTTTGGTTTTATGCATGATTTTTGCACATGTTTTTTGGACGCGATGGTTTTTGGTCCATGGTTTTGGACGCGATAGTTTTCGGTCCATGGTATTGGATGCTTCGGCATGTATAAATATGTATGTACATTGAAAGGAATATAATGAAAAATCAAGCTGGTAGTCTCGGTTTTGAGATCCAGTGGGAAATCTCTGTGTATATGTGTTTTATGGGTTATGCTCTCGCATGTTTATTTTTCTTGTGATTTAGAATTTGTATGCAGGTAATTTCTGTACAGGGTTAAAACCTACATTTGGTATCAGAGCTGTTTTGGCTTCAAGGGGACGCCTTTGTTGTTGAGGGGTTTCGCTCGGGCCTGTGGTAGACCCTGTTCAGTGGGAGATCAGCGAGATCGATTCTGGTGGTGAAAGAAGATGGCGAGTAGCGGAAAGATAGAGATTAAGAAGTTCAATGGTCAGAGTTTTGAGTTGTGGAAACTCAAGATGGACGATCTGTTGGTAAATAAAGATCAGTGGATCACGGTAGATCTGGGTACTAAACCAACGGGAGTGACCAATGAAGAATGGAAGAAGTTGGATCAGAAGGCAAAGAGCACAATACGATTGTGTGTCTCAGATTTATTATTGCTGAATGTATCAGGGGAAGCTACGACAAAGGCTTTGTGGGACAAGTTAGGGACTTTGTACCAATCTAAGTCTCTGGTGAATAAACAGTTCCTGCGGAAAAAGTGTTATAACCTGAGGATGAAAGATGGAGACTCGGTGACATAGCATCTGAATGCGTTTAATACTATGGTAAGTCGGTTATCATCTGTTGATATTAAAATTTCAGATGAAGATATGTGTAGTTTGTTGTTTTCTCTACCAGATTCATGGGATAGTCTAGTTATTGCATAGGTAGCAATGCAACTGCTTTGCAGTTTGTTGAAATAGTCTCAGCCTTGCAGGCAGAGGAGATGAGATAGAGAAATATGGACAACCAGAATGGGGATGCCTTGTCTGTACGTGGACAGTCCCAGAACAGAAACAAAAATAAGTCATTGAGTGGGAGATCTAAATCTAGAGGGAGATCTAAATCTCCAGGAAAACCTACAAAGGTGGTGTGCTCGAAATGCGGAAAGGAAGGGCACTTCAGAAGGGAGTGTAAATCTAAAGCTCCTCATAAAGGAAAGGGATCTGATGATGCTCCTTCTACAGAGGTGAAAACCACCTCAAATGAAGGTGGAGATGTGTACTTGGCTTCTTCAAGTACACATGTAGATCATGAGGCATGGTTAATTGACTCAGGTGCATCCTTTCACTTCACTCCGCATAGAGAGTGATTCTGTGAGTATGAGAAATACGATGGTTGTGATGTCTTCTTAGGAGATGATAGGAAGGCTAGAATCGTTGGTCATGGAAAAGTAAAGTTGAAGTTGCAAGGTGGAAGGGTTAGAACCCTTCCGGGTGTTCTGCATATTCCTGCACTGGCCCGAAATATGATTTCTGTAAGCAAGTTGGATGATGCAGGTGTAAAGAGAGTGTTCGAGAAGGATACTTGCAAGATGGTTCGAGGAGCACTGGTATTGATGCGGGGAGTTCGGATTGGAACTCTGTACAAGCTGCAAGGTAGCACTG
>APFE030685781.1:191036-205488 GCA_000404065.3 Pinus taeda
TTTACAGCTCATTTTCACAGATTTAAATTTTTAATGATTTTCTATTTTAGAGATGATTTTGTGGCACAGACTATGAGAAACTGGAAACGAATGTCCAAAATTTGAGAGAGGTTTTTCTTCAACATGACCTTATCTACAAAAAACACTTTCAGTTTTGTAACAGTTGTTATGGTGTAGGAGATACGCGTTCATATTCAACACCTATTTTCAGAAATTCGGTCCAAGTTTAATGTAAATGATTCTATTTTGAAGAAAATGGTTGAGCTCATTTCCCTTAGTACAAGGATAAGCAAATGTATATATTCTATGATTTTCATAGTGTAGAGGTTGGACTTTGGTAGAAGTGTTGGACTCTAGTGGATTCTTTGAGCTTCGTTGTAAATCACTTATGCAGTTTGGCAAGGAAATGAACCAGGGTTTTGCAACATTTTGTGGGATTCTTATGGTAATGTGTCTTGGCATTATTTCTTCCTTTATTATTGAGTTTCTCTTATGTGTATATGTACCAGCTTATATTTCTTTCTTCATAACTAAATGAATCAAGATAAATAGATGGAATCCATTGATATTCAGTGCTCTGCCTTGAGGATACATTTAGTTTTAAATGTTTTCTGTTGTTTGAAGAAGACTCACGAACTTTGCATTCCCTCTGCAACTCCTCATTGGTCTTAGACTTACCATCATACTCAATTCAAAGTGTCAAAACACCTACCTACCTCGTCCCACAGAACATCCTACAAATCTGAGTTGATTTCCTGGACCCAAAGCTGCCTTGTTCATTTGATCCAGCAAACAACCATCAAAATCAAACAAAATCCTCTGACCTAATATAGCTAGCCTAAAATCAGCATTTCATTTTAGTCATCTCAAGCCCTAGTTTCCGCATTCTAACCGAGATTGAAAAGGAGAGAGCCCTCTCCCGACCTGGTAGGGATAACTACCAGGTTAATGTGGTTTGATGTTACCCTAGGCCTGCCTTCCTTCAACCTGAGATAGATTTAGGCACTAATAGATACATAACTAGTTGATGATAATGCATTGATGATTCTTACTCATATATGAAATGATTAGATCTGATGGTGAACAATTGACACAGGTTCAAGGGGAACATACGCTATGCTTATAATAATACATTGTTGGCATTATGTTTGCTTTATAAGTCCTAGGTACATAATGATGTTTATCAATGGTGATGATGCTTATGTTGTTGATGTGTTTAAATGATGCATCATACTATGTTGCAGGTGTGGGTTGCCTATAATGAAATCTCATATGATACTTATATTTCTTATGCCACATAGTTGTTTTGATGCTTCTTATTAGATTTATGGATGATTCAGATGATTCTTTTGCTGATGCATATAGTACATATGTTATGCTGCTTACATGGTGATCTTCATAAGTTCAAGGAGAAGAACAAAGCTTGAGTATTCCTGTCATCTTTATGTTTCTATCATCATGTCTTCAAAGATGCATAAATTTCATATGGTGCAGTTATGAATGAGGATTCCTATAGTTCTTGGCTCTCTCATGGGCTATTGTTTGGGGATTGTTGATGTTGATGGTATCAAGAAAGTTTGACAAATAACTGTTAGCTCATGGTTTTCTTTTCACATTGATGAGAAGCTAAATACATGTTTCTATCTCTATGATAGATACATTACAGATAAAGATCACATGGATGATTATTTAAATTGCACATTGGTAGATGATGTTGAAGATCCTCTTGTATGAAGAAAAATTTCCAAGAGAATGATGTTATTGTAGGTTTCATGAAGACATGGCTTTTTCAAGACATGACTTAGTCACATAATGATGACCTCTTACTAGGCTTGATTCTCACATAAGTTGATTATCATTGTTGATGCTTATCAAATATGGGATGTTGGAAAAATCCCTAGTGATGATACATAGTTGATATATTGAGGGTTTTTGTGAAAATATCATGAATTTATTGCTACAATGATGATGTTCTGGTCATGAATGATGACTATGGTGTTTTCACATATATATGATATGATGTGCATGGTTTTGTATCACTGCTTAGAGATATGGCATATGCTTAGTCGATTCATGGAAGATTATGTTTTTCATAAACATAAGGCTTTTTCTACTAAGGAAAGGGTGTAAGTTGATCTTTATAAGGCCAAGACGATGAATTGATATCTATATGCGGCATACTTAGTCATAGGTTGATGATATTAAAGTTACATTGTCTTATCTTATGAATTGATGACAAACATATATAGGTTGTTATTATTAATGTCGTTGGTAGATGCAGATCATATATGGTGTATTATAGTTGTTGATAACTATAATGATCTTGTTTAGGTCTTTGGTCTTTGTCATAAATGTCATATCATTTGATGTAAAGGTCATGTAAAGACATATGATGTAATAATTGTCACATTCAGTCACATATGGACTTCTGAGATCATATGAAATATGTAATCCCACTTGGTTGGGTGGTTGAGTCAAATATGTATCCTCACTTTGTTGGGAGATTGATGTATGTATGAGTAATTGGTGATAATAAGGTAACACTCACATAAATGAGTTATAGAGTCATGCTATTCATTTGAAAAATATTTTTACAGACTCTGCATGTGCTAAGGGGGAGCATGGACAATATCATGCATCTCAACATGTACTAAGGGGGAGAATATCTTGGTTCACCCTATGCCCCTCGATGTCGAAGGGGGAGTGTATCTTGGTGTTGCTTGATATATCTAACAAGTTCTACAACTTGAAGAGATCAACACCAATATGGTTACCATCAAGTGCAAAGGGGGAGATTGTTGGCATTATGGTACATGTGTTTTCCTTGATGGAAACTCACATGTATGATAACCATATGTATCCATAGGTCAACTCAAAAATGAAAAAGTGATGTATGATGTCAACTCACACTGTAACAGGTCAATTCAGATGTAACATACTAATGTAACAAAAGAAGAGGATGATGGGACAAAGGATTACAGATCAGAATCAAGAAATTGAGGAAAGAGAACATTTTAAGCTGTATACATTCTTTACCCTAGTCCAAGTCACGTATTCACACGGGTACATAGAATAAAAGGCATGTATAGGTATGCACATAGTTTCACAAAAGGAAAGGCATGTATGGGATAGAAAATTATGGTTAAAGAATACCAAGGGTCCATACCATGGTATTAGCCCACAATATTGAGCGAAATAATGTTACTTGATCTCGTCTAAGAATACCTTAGGTTCTAAGTATTGTTTTGGTTCATGTCAATGACAAAGGCTCTAAGTAGATAAGGAGGAGAAGATCAAAGGGCTACAGGGGAAAGTGCAAGGGTTTTTCATGAAGGCTTCTATCTGAAGTATATTTTGTGTTGTGAAGGTTATGGTTTTGATATAGATCTGAAGCATCTTGTGCACCCTTGGATACAATGTTGGATCAGGATCATGAGAACTGAAATTACTTATTTTTGTATGATCTAATAATGGATAGGTTAGATCTGAGTGCTAAAGCATGTTTTATCCTTTAAATGCTATGATCTAGGCATGTCTGAAGTCTTGAAAAGCTGTGAAGTTATAAGTCATTATTTGTAGATCTATACGTAGTTTAGCCTCAGTGAAGGCGCGTACATGCATGGATTCGACACTTCCAAGTAGCGTATGTAAAGGAAGGGCTTGTTGTTTAGAAATGAGTAATCTATCTGATTAGTGTTTTTATTTTACAGTTGTTTGTCAATGATGTCTTCATTATATTTGAAGTTAAACTGATTGTATAAGGAGATTTAGTCTCGTTGACTGATTGATTAAGTAAGAAAGGTGATCTTTGTTGCTATCTATTTAAAACTATGTAATATGATAGTGGATCTTCAAAATGTCTTTTGTTTTGGTTCAGAAGTTTTATGATTCAGTATATTTAGAGGTATATGCAGGTTGAGTTACAAAAAGTAGCATATACATGCATGTTGTCCTCACTGAAGCAGAGTATACATTTTGACATATGATTTTTGAGGTTGCAGTTGGTTTTGGTTGTTGATGTAGTGTTCTACATTTAGCTCTATGTTCTGGTGATAGTTATATGATTTTTCAGATTGATTGATTTGTTTCACTTCAAAGTTGAGAGGTTTTAGTGATTGATTGAATCAGTTGTGGTTGATTCAAAAATTGATGATTGGGTTTCAGTTATGTGAGAGATTGTTGATTGGGTTTTAGTGATTGATTGATTCAAATGTGTCAAAGATGGAGGACTGTGTTATAGTTTGAATTTTAATATTGATCTTAACTGTTGCTAATGGGTCCAGTATTAAAATTTGATGAAATGTGGCCTACAAGTTTTGATCTGTTGAAATGTGTAGATCTAGTTTGAAAATTTGATGAAAAGTGATCCATGGAGGATGCTAAGGGTTGGAGCATTCAGTGAGGAAGTTGAAGGTTCCTGTCAATAGTATCTGGTGATTAGACAACAGGGTTGGAGCTCCCTTCCAGTAGCATATGGAGAATGAGTGAAGATTGTAGCCTTCTACTGGTTGGTGCCTACGTACTAGTACACGATTATGCCAGTACAAGGACTAGGGGGTTGTAGCTCCCTTCTAGTAGAAGTTGGAGAATAAGTGAAGGTTGTAGCCTTCTACACGTGGGTGCCTGCGTACTGGTATGAATTTGCATCAGTACAAGATTTTAAAAATGTTTTCTTTATATTATAAAGAAGACAGAGATGAGAACAATAGGTGGGTTTCTCATGCATTAGGTTTCCACCTTAAATCTTGGTGTTCATGTGTGTTTCTTATGTGTCATGGTTTATTTTGTTATTACAACACATGGTTAGTGTTTATCTAATGTTTAATAAAGTTTTGATGCATTGGATAAAGACCAACATATGATGAATTAACTGAGCCATAAGTTCACTAGATATATGCTAATTGTCTTAAGAACAGTCGCATACACACGTAGGTTCCTTTCAGTAAAGTCACGTATAGAAATATGAATATGAAATTTAAAATGTTATTGATTTGAAAATATTGATTCACCCTACACTCTCAATATTTTTTCCCAACAACCTCATTCTGTGACCAATACTTTTCTGACTTTTTCCCACCTTATGTATTGCGTGATGTTCTATTAGTGGGTTATTCTTGCCAGTGCAATTATCTATCAATTCTTGCAGTCCTTCGACTACCTTCTTACCCCTTGGAGCTTCATGTAGGATCGTAAAAATGATGCTAATAATGAGGGGTCTGCCTCCTACGTAGTACTGATGTCTTCAAGCTTCCCCGTGCATGTATTTTGATTCCTTGATGTAGAAGCTCCTGTATCCACAAAGCTCCTTTTTTCTTCCATAGACATTTCCTTTACCTTATTTACATTGAATCTAGTCTACTTCTTAGTAGCCTTTCCAACACATACATTTTCCACTAGTTTCTTCCCTTTATTCTCCCTGGTAGATATTCCACTTCGCATGAATATATTAACACTAGGAACCTCTTCGCGCAGTTAAGATCTCATCACCTAGATGTTCTTAGTAGGCTACTGAGTCTGAGTCTTGTTTTCTTGCATATTCATGATGAGCACGGGGCAATATTCTATGATATGATCAAATTGGTGACAATATTGTCATGAGGGGTGTGTTGGATTTTAACAATCGCATGCAAAGTGACCAGTTCTCCACAAATGTAGCAAATGATTTGGCCACAACATCTTCCAACTCCTCCTCCTCCTCGTCCTCCATGAAATGCTCCATGTACTGCAGTTGCACCTTGATCCTTAGGAGAGGCTCCCATCTGTACTTTATACGTTGGTGTTCTATCCATCATCAATTCATAACTCTGACAATTGCACTCATCATGACCCACATACTTACATAAATTATAGAATGACTGTTGTGGAGTCTGAAAAAAATTCTATAAAAAATGACAGCTGTCTGTCATATGTTTCCCTAAAATCCAACAAATAGTGCACCATGGTACCACCCTTGTAGTTGGCCCAGTGGTGTTTTCTGGCTTTAGGGGGACAGGACCTCCCCCAAGAAGATAATTTTGATACACGAGGAAATGGTCCTTTTTGTGACCATGACCCTTACATTTCAAACACCATACTTCTACATGGACCTCATTCTAGACTTCATTTCCCTTCTTTAGGCTCTGCAACTCCATATGCATTCTAGCCAGCTGTGACTGAATCTGCTAAACTCCTACATTCATATCATGAATATGCGAGGCTTCCAATTTCATGGAAATCTCTAGTACCTTAGCTTGCATTCCAATATTCTATTGTGATAGTGGAAATCTCAAATGAGGTAGTATCAAAGAAATATACCAGTCCTTATGTTGTTCATTCGTGATCTGCATATTAGCCTGCTGGAGTAGATATTTCAATCTCTGATCAAAGTCCCATGCAGACTCATTCACCTTTTGTTGGATCTCTTTAACCTTTGTTACTGACTGAGCTTGCGATTTACTCTTCTTAAATTTATTATTTAACGCTTCCTTTATTTCTTTCAATGTTTCACTTGGATGGGTCGAACAATACTTAATATACCAGCTCCGCACTTGATCCTGCAATGTTGTGACTACTTGTGCTTTGTTTAGGTCATCATCTATAATCTGTTGTGACATCCACACATCATCTGCTACAAACAAAAATTTCTCAGGGTCTTCTGTTCCCATACCCTTAAATACAGGCATCTTCATAGAGTTCTCAATAGTGAATAGTCAAGGTGGAGGTGGAGGCAGAGGTGTAGGTCTAGGTGTGTGAGGTGGGGGTCATGGTGGAGGCAGAGTGGATGGATGTGATATTCTGTGATACCCTATTTTACCATCTACAATGCACCTAGAAGTGTTTTCAGAATACTAGTTTCTTCTTCACTATTAGACACTCTCAACAGAGGACTGTACTCAACACCTGAATGTACATCTCTTCTGAATGTCCTTCCACTTCATGTAGTACCCTTCAATTCTCTTTTAAACATTAATTCAATGGCATAACCATTTTCTCACACAATAGAATTTTAATCCAAGTTTTCAGGGACTCCATATACTTACCTCTTAGTCTTTTGAAAAATCGATGTTCCGCTTCACTATAACTGAAAAATGTATCAATCATGAACTCAGTAATGAAACTGCCCAAAATGTTATCCATCCAGTAATCATCAACCCTCGAGATCTTGTTTTCTAAAGATTCTAGGTAACTTACCAATTATAAATTCCACACAATAGGGTTATCCAACTTCCACGTACCTTGGTTGTCTACCAATTTAGACAAACATTGGTTAAATTTGCATGGAAAGGAGTAGAAGAAAATTCCTTTTTCGTCTATATATAGGTATCTATTCAACCACTCTTCTTTCGATAGGTGCATATTCATGTTTTCCTGGGTTGCAAATTTGTGGCACTACTGATCTATCCACTTCTTGATTTCCTTTTTAGTTGGGAACCATTTATTCGACATCACACATTCGTTAGGTAGATCCTAGTCCCGGAAATGGAACAATTTGTTGGCTCGAGGGGGTTTGGACCCAGGTTCAAAGTTAGCTGCACCAAGAAACAAAACCCTAAATTGCCAGCCCTTTCAGCGATAACCCATGTAGTGTAGGCTGCAGTCTCACTTGAGGCAGTATTGGGGGATGACAGAACCGGGTTTCTAAATACATCAATATATTTGTGTGATGGGTTTCTATGATTCTTAGGACTTTATTCCAAGCTTCGCAAACCCTAATCCTTAAAATATGGAAATTACAGTAACTTATAGAAAACATACTCTAACTCTCCACCGATTTCCTTAAACATTCATAACATCAAGTAAACTAACAAAACTACCACTTTCACACATGTATTAAGTGTTTCTTATGATAATTGAAATAAATAGAGTGAATTCACATTAAATGAAGAAGTATACATAAACACTTAGATAGACAAATATTGCTCCAAAATAATTGTTATTAGCTTCAAATCTTCTGTTACAAACTCTTTCTTCCATGTGCACATAGCTGCAAGGGCCTACACACTCAGCTACAAACTTACCAAGGTCTTTGTGCACACAGTTGCAAGAACCTTCCCCTTCACCTAAGTATATAAAATAAACTTTTTTGACTTAAATAGCTTGTTCATACATAGCTCTTCAATGATTTATTTCTTCCTACAACTCGCGATGACTCCTTTTTATAACATCCTTCTTTACAATACCATGGTTCGCGAACCATGCGCGGGTCACAAAAACATCTTAACTTCTTAAATAATAAGGGGCTTTGACCTTCCTAAATCCCCTTTGACTCCTAACTATCTTCATGCTCTGCTCCTCAAAATTCAAAGACTTTACAAAAGTAACAAAACTATTACAATATTGACCCTAGGGGACCCTGTCCCAAAAGAGGACCATCTTGAATGTTTCAAGATGTAAAGTTTTCTTTGTCACCTGTTGAAGATTGTAGATTGAAGAGACCATGAAAAAGATATTCAATATTATCTTTGGTAGTGTGAAATTTCTTGGAAGGTGTACCAAAAGCAATTCACTTAACTCACTATGTGACACATGAACCTAACAACAATTTATGGTTTCTTATGCTTCATATCTACAATAAAAATAGAAAAATCTGAAACAAAACAAAACGTGTGATCCAAACATAACAAACAACAATATATATCCAACGTAATAACCCAAATGGAAAGAATTTTAAAATGAATAATAAATATTTAATAATATCACAAGGTGAATGAGATCTAGAAAAGGGTTTGAAAACCCCCCTCTGTGAGATGGGCCCTTTGATGTCCTTGATCCTTTAGTAATCAATTCCCTCTCTTAATGTGTGAAAAAACCAAAACATTATGCAGAACTCAAATGTGAGCTCAAGTTAAAAGAGACGATAATGGTGACAATGATAATGATCATGGTGAAGAATGAATGGAAAACTCTCATATTTATAACAAAGTATTGAGTTAATCTCGAAATATGGAATAAGAAAATAATATTTACGAAATCAAGATCTAACTGTTAGGAATAATTTATTATAGTTTTTAGAGAGGGAAAAGATATTCAAAATGGTCAAATACATTTATTTAGAATTAATTAATAAATAAAATGATTTATTAATCATTTCATGAGGATTAAGAATCGTGTGAAATTGAAATAATTATTAAATAGTAATTTAACAATTATTCCAATATTATAATTAAGGAATAATAAATAAATAGTGAGTTATTTAATTATTCCTAGGGGATTTACACAAGTGTGACAAGGAATAATTATCAAACCATGATTTAATAATTATTCCTAGATAAAATTAAATAAATAATGGTTTAGCTAATTACTCTCATGAGGTTTTTTAATTTTAATATAAAAATTAATTTAATAAAAATGGTTTACTAAATTATCTCCCATGGTGAAAATGATTTTACTATGATTAAATACATTCGAGGCTACACTTCCTCGAAACACCAAAGGGGATTCATAGAGAAAGAGAGATATATGAAGAAATGCAAGGACAAACAAAAATGGAGGGGGCAAGACCTACTAAACTGATAGAAGTCTCCTTTTATATTCGAGTACATAATCTCAAATGAGGCCGGGGAGGCATACCCATACTCATTGAGATAACTGTGTACAAAGAATAATGGTGATCCCAACAATGTGGGAGTGATATACAAAGTACATGATACATGATATGCTAGGATCAATGGGCCAAAAAATAATACAATGAATCCCATATACATAACCTTCCTAGAAATACATTGGCCAGGAATGAATACAATAACGATTGAGTACATGAGACATAATTCCCCTCAAGATGACATGGTGAGTAGGGGGATCAAAACCAAATAAACCTTACTAAATAGGAAAGGGATTTGAAGATCTAAACTAATTATCTGAAGGAGACATGCATTATGTGGGTACTGCAAGCAGCTAAAACCTAACCCATCACATCCGTGGAACTGCATCTGAGGTTGGATCAAAATATGCATACATTTGGACATGTGGCAGGGATACCTAAAGGGTCACCCCCTCATGAGTTTTATAACATCTCACACACAACCATGAATCATTGGGATAATCACCTGGATCACTGAACCATCAAGTGTACAATTTCCAATTGTGTCATAATGAGTTGGCATTGAGCACCTATGAAACAACCAAGTCAAATGGAAAATGATGATTCCCTTTGCTTGATTTGTGGTACTGAACAAAGATAAAGGTTAGAACCAAGTTGCGTCACCCTCTAGACCAATTTTCTAAAATAAATTTGTTGAGTTGGGCATAAGAGGACCCGGTAGAGTTAAGGAAATGAGGAATCCTTGAACAAATTACAAGGTATTATAGTAGAGTGAACGATTTGCTGATAGCAGGGATGATGATGGAAGGAAACAAGATGAGTGGTGTATTGAAAACTTCCATTTATAGAGTGTAATATGCATGGTTGACCTGGAAGCGACTAACTCAATTCTAGAGGGGATGGTCAATTACTCAAATGAGGGATTTCAAAGATGGAGAAATATAACCAGAGGCCAAAGATGAATAAAATGGGATGGATGTGACACAAATATGTATGGTATGTTGTAACTAGACTCAAGAGGACTCGGTATAGACTTCATAGATGCAAGGGTGAATCATCTCAGATGTTTTGAGCAAGGGTGACTTGATGATCCTACCATGTGGAGGAGGCCTTGAGGGGACCATAGAAACATGTGTAAACGATGGTTACTCATAACAAAATTTGACACTTGAGGCAACCAGTGCAAAGGTAAAGTAGTACTAGAGTACAGGTGGCTCAAACGAAGAAATTTGATTTTAATAGGAGGAAAAGGAAGAGCTCATGGATAAAATGGCTTCCTGGTGAAGTGTCAAATTACCAAAAAATAAGAGAGACCCATTATAGAAATCAATGATATATTTCAAATGGTGTTGACGGTTTGTCAAATAGAGCTATGAGTGGGTCATAATGGGCAATGGAAAAACTAGGATTTTTTCGATAAAAGGGATTTTTTCCCCCAAATCCAATTCATTTTAGTGAGATGTTGGAGAATTTTATAGGGGAGGAGAATGCCGTAAGTCTTGTGGAAATCATAGTGGACAAACCGACCTTCATAATTAGGATCTGCAAGTTGGAGGTAGGTGGCCTAATCTTACTCATCATTTTTGGTGGATTAGTTGTTTAGATTAGGGCTTTAGCTCTCTAGGTGAACCCATCATTTTATTCACAGTTAGAGCGCACTTATTAGGCCTTGATATGAATTATGGGCCATAAAAACTCACTTAAGAAGTGCATCCAGTGAAATTTTGAATGAAAGAATTGTGTCCTGGACTGAGAGGAAGAGTGGGATGGGGAATCTCTGTGGAGATGAATTTTTGTACCCATGATGTGTGCCTTTTATTCTAAAGTAACTATAAACATAATTGAATTTTGTAGGTATGGTAGAGCTAAAGGTTGCATGGAAAGAAAGATTTTTGGAGACCCTTTGTGTGGAAATTCATGTGAATGAAGCTGTGAGAGGGATTTTGGCATGGTATGGTGTGCTAAATTTCTTGGAGAACCCTTTGATGAGGGATGGTAAGCGCTTGTTGTCAAGGATTATGATTTAATGGGACCTAGATCAAGAGGAATTTGTAGTATAGGGAAACCTGTTTGGATGGGTGTTATCAGGAAATCTAGTGTCCATTCAGAGCTGCTAGTCCCACTAAGATAGGTAGCTATCTTAGAAATCAGCAAACTAAAGTTACTTTCATTTTCCTTTATGAGAAGTAGATGGGAGAGAAGTAGAGAGTACCAACCTCAGTCTTTCGCTTGGCTCCTTGCTTGTTTCTTCTCCCCCTTGAAAGATCTTTGCTGCTCCTTCCTTTCTTGCCCTGTTTCAAAGAGCAGCTGTAAAGTCAAAGTAGCATAATACCTTCAAAGTACAGGGATATACAATCATAAACAATATAGGACCAGATATATATTGACCACACAAATGCATATATCATCAAACATACAAGAATGTGGAGGAAAACTTAAATAGCTTTATTAATAGAAAGAGTAGAAGAAAGGAATACAACCCATTGATCTGATCCAACATCATCCTCCCAACATGAAATCCCCTCTTCACCTCATGAAAAGCTTATATCACCCAACACTATGATATTCCACCAAGAAACCACCAACACTTCCTTAAAAAAGTACAAAATTTCAGCCTCCAACCTCTGGATCTCTGGGATGAGGGATCCATATATAGATATTTGTAGAGGTGTGAGTCAGCTCTGGGTTTTTTATTAGTGTCATTCCACTGATAGTTCTTGGTTCCACTTGGATATTTCATTGATCTCTTACTCATCCTTGGGTGAATTCTGAGAGGCAAGTGTCATATGAGAAGTTTCTAGAAGATTCCTTGATCATCCACTTAGCAAATTGTCTCTGCCACTTGTCTAATATTGCTCATCGCACCCTATAGAATGAATTTTCAGTATGCATCGCACCTGCCATGTGTAGTAGGTGAGATGCATCGCACCCTGACCATGGAGCAAGTGAGATGGTCCAATTTTGACTAGTTCTGAGTAGTTGTTCATGGAGAACTTCTGGGAAATGATGTAATTAGCTGACCTTGCTCCTTTAGGGTATGAAACAACACTTTTAGGGATTTAGAAGCCCTTGGTTTATGGACATATGTGATTGGGGTTGCAGTGCCCAAATATATCTATAACATTTGCCCCGTAAAGCATGAGGTCGTAAATCTTTTGATGTTCGGTGAAATGCTTTATCATGAGGATCTGAGGTTTTTTGAACTGGAAGGCAACCTATAATAAGATACAATATAATACATCATCTTGATAATATTTTCATGATCTTGTTGAGGCAGGGATTCCCATGCTCAAATTTATAAATTCATTCTCATGTACATAGGACAGACAACCGTCTGTGTGGCAGACTGATGATTCTGATAGAGCCATCATCCTTTGATTTGGATGATCATCTATGCAGCAATTTCGTTCAATCTTCACTCAATGTACAAGTCAATCCATGTGAAAAAATGTTCTGGAGTCAAACATGGAAAGACATCACCTGATTACCAGCCAATGATGTAAGTTGTTAATAAGTGCAAGAGGAATCACTGATAATGATGATGACCCTCAAGGTATGATAGTACAATTCACGTGGTGTGAAAATGGGACTTGGCATCGAACACCACGCCGAAAGTGAGAAACTTTCCATTGAAGCATGCAAGCTTCAAAGTACTGAAGGGGTTGTTCCTAGATCGACTTCTTGGATAATGAGCTGTCGGCGACAAAAAGTGACCTGACGTAGAAGGGCCTTAATGAATCCCACATCTATGACATGGAACGGAGCAAATGATTTTGTGGAGGTGAAAATGATCTGATGATACAGGGTTCAGGGTGGCAGTCCTGAAAGAATGAAGGTTGAAGGTATTGTAGCGAATGAAACACACGCTGGGTTGGTGAATTCTTTGAGTGACTTCTCTTGAACATATTAGCGACACTGAAGGGGATTGGTAGCGTTAAACCCAAAAATGGATGGTACAGAGGACCAATGGTAATATGACTGGTGAACAGAATAACCCAACCCGACTCAATCATGGTGATGGAGTGAATGTGTCATGCTCAAGAGTGACTTGCTACCAATAAAGTTTCTTCAAGTTTTCTTCCAAATCTTTCCCCAGTCATTGCTGACCAGTACCTCTTTATTTTTGTCAAGCTTGAGGAGGATAACATATGCTTGTTCTATAATTTTCCCTTCGGGAAAACCCATCATTATGCTTTAACGAGCCTAGCGACAATGAAACTCATTATTGTTTGCATGGACAAGTTTGTTGCTATTGGTTTTAATGAGTTTAACGACAAAAATAACTCGGTCCTTTTTCAATTTTAGAGAGTTTGAAAAGGGACATAAATCAAACTCCAGCAATCCTTTTTCATCATATAATCCCTTAAGTCCGAAAAAGTATAAAATAATACAAAAGGGATGAATTTTTGATAGTTTTAATGAGACGAACAAGACAAGGGCTCGATCGTTTTGTGTAACGATCCCTCAGGTCCAAAAAGATTAAAATCTAGAGGAGGGATAACACTTCCAATTGTTTTAACGAGCTAGAGAGGTCAATTGCTTGGCAATCTTTTCATATTTTACAAGTCAGATGAAAAGAGCTTAAAGGAGACTCATTTTTTGAGGAACAAGTGATATTTTCGGATAGTAGTTGGTTCTAGGTAAGGTTTGGAAATTTCCATCACGACAGTGTAAAGAAGATGGCTAACAAAATCACTTGTCGTAGCTATTCCTCAAAAGGGGTAAACAGTCAAATGGAGAAGTATGATCAGCTAAAACAGAGTGGAGGTGATGGTAAGAACATGACCAAGGCTCAAAAGCTGATGATAATGCGTTCACAATGGTTATTTACCGGAGGTTGGTTCATTTTTTAATGAGATTAAACTCTGATGGAACATATGCTCATTGCTTGGGTTTAATTTTTAACGAGCTTGAAATTTGCGTAAAACTGCT
>APFE030685793.1:11841-23226 GCA_000404065.3 Pinus taeda
AAAATATTGCTAATAGTAATCATTGTTTTCAACATATGAAAGATTTTTTTATTATTACTTTTAATAACATATTAATTACTTTACAAAATAAATGTAATTGTCAAGCACCATAATATCTATACTCAATCTCAATCACATGGATAAAATAATGTTAATTCTAAAATTCATAGTAAGTGTGATGTGTGTGAACATGTCAGTTTGTGAGTCAATATGTGTAATGTTTGTGGGTATGTGTTGTTTGTGTGCACCATTTGTTTGTTGTGTGCATGTATGCATGTGTGTGAATGTGCCTCATTGACAATGGATTGTGTGGGTGGGGTGAGTGGTTAGTTCCATGCCAATGATGGGCCATTTTTTGGGTCATATAAGCTCTCACCTTCATGTGATTAGCCCTGGTAGTAGAGCTTTTACATCTCCAAACCAAGAAGAACTTTCTATACAATAATTTTTTATTATTTAAAGCATAGGATTAACTTCAAAATATTGAAATGAGTTTTTCCCTAGTATTATTTATACGTATTATGTTTTTTATATTATTAATGCAACCATGACACTCAAGGTTCAAATCCTTTATAAAGTAAAAAGCAAATACATGAATATTTTATATAAAGCGTCAATTTTGTAATAACAACATATCAATTAATTATTTAATATTAAAATCAATACAATACAATAAATTTTATTAATTTTATTTAACATTTTCATTAAGGCACTAGACGTCATAAGCATACACACTCTTCTAAATCCATTGGAAAAGTTATTATTATTGTTTTATAAATATGTATGTTGAAATAAATTAATTAATTAAAAAACACAGTTTGTTAAATTAATTAAAATCTATATTTGACGTCTATGAGTCAAGATACTCAACCTTATCTCATTGCAAGTTAGATTCCATGCTCATGTTATTTGTGCAAGACATTCTTTGGAAGCTTACATTGTTTCAAATAGAGTCATCTTAGATTCTCACTTTTAGGAATGTATTCACAATGTTCTCAATGTGCTCTCCCAAAAATAACGTCCTTCAAGGCATCCTCTATGTTTTTCTTTGAGAAATTCAACCCTTACTCAATGTAAGCTTCGAGGGAAAAAAATAAAATCAATCCAAACTGAAATCATTCACAAATTAATTACAAACAAAACTTTTAATATAAAAATTACAACAATAATATATTACAAAGAAAAGGATGTAAAAGTCTATCAATGAAAATATTTGTTAGCTTGATATTAAATCTTACAAATATCTATTTTACTTTGAAAAATTTACTAAGTTGCCAAGTAGATGTATAAAAAATTGTTGTCCATCTGAAAATAAGTAGGGAGGAAGAACAATTTTAATTCACTAGTCATTCCTAAAGAGAAAATCTCCCTCTACTAGTAATATTAACACTGTCCTTTTGCTATTGGTTCTCATTATTTCATATATAAAATATACCAACTATTTTCAAAATTATAATTATAATTTATATATATATATATATAATATTATATATAGTATATTATATTAAATTAATGTAAAAATATTACACAATTTTACAATAAATTTAAATTTTAATGTTATATTTTATAATAATATATATATATATATATATAACTCAATAATAGGACTAGCCTTTGCACCATTAATATTAAATATTAAATGTATTCCAATCAATAAATCTCACCCAATATTGTTATTTACACTCAGAGAACTGAAAGAAGCAGGTAAGAAAACTACAACCCTGCAAATACAAAATTTGAAAGTCATTGACCAAGATTGAACTGTATATTGATAATTTTTAAAAAGTTCAGTTTTAGAAAATATCATAAATTGTAAAATAGTAATACTAAGTTAAAATGTTGTTTAATGAAGGGCAATTAAAAGATTTGTTAAAGATAATTTTGAACACAACCGTCTAAAAATGCAATCATAAAACTCATAAACGGTCTAAAAATGCAATCATAAAACTCACAAATTCCTTGGCATTATATACTTGCTCCTCATGAATGAAGAATTAGAGGGATCGACGATTGTGATGAATGAATAATGAGAGTGGTAAATTTACGAACGAAGAGGAAGAGATCAAAATTTTTACAGTCTGAAAACAGTAGCAGTCGATAAGAGGAAGAGATCAAAATTTTTACAGTCGGAAAACAATAGCA
Organism: Pinus taeda; assembly: GCA_000404065.3. Taxonomy (NCBI): domain Eukaryota; kingdom Viridiplantae; phylum Streptophyta; class Pinopsida; order Pinales; family Pinaceae; genus Pinus; species Pinus taeda. Next base: position 13,984 of record APFE030685793.1, read on the forward strand.
GTCGATCGAGTCGGTCGATAAGAGGAAGAGATCAAAATTTTTACAGTCTGAAAATAATAGTAGTCTATCGAGTGGATTATTCATGGACAGGGTAGTTTTTTTGTTCCCTTCAATTTGTTTGTCTCTCTCTTTAATTCATTCCACAGAAAAATTGGTTTCTCTATTTATTCAACTGGTTAACCAGGGAGGGGTGAGATTGATTAATTTTATGTTCCCTTAATTTGTGTGTGTTTCATTCATTTTACATGGACATTTATGTAACTTGAATTTTTTTTCTCTGTTCAATCTACACATTAAGTATGCATGGGTATTCTTTTCTCTCAAGCACTTTAGTGTAAAGTTGTTTGTCTTATGGAGTGCTCCATAAATTTTTAATGAAGTGTTAGATGCATCAATTTCATCTGTACTGTTGTGTTATGCTTGTAATTTGTGTTGTGTAGTTGTATGTGTTAATTATGTAAACATTTGTTTTGTGTGTCTTTGGATTTGTGTTATTGTTTTTTTTATTAAGGGTTGCCGGTTGGTGTGGGTGTGGACTTCAGTGGCATGGTTACTTTGTTCACTAGCCAGTGCTCTAGAAGATTGGAACACATAGTGGGAAACCATTTAAATTCAATCTAACTACTAAATCACTATATAGATATCATAAAATATAGTTGGTCTACTAGAAACTTCTTGCAATTAAAATTTGCAAGAAAGTGACCCGTTAAAATTCCCTCGCGGGAAAGCCCAAAAAATGAAAATAATCATAAAATCTAATTGGACTTGTAAGTTAGTATTTATTCATTCCACCAACAACACAGACTGGACAAAATAATGATGTTTGATTTAGACATATCAAAATAAAATTGGGTATGAGCAAGAATTAACTGATAATTTGGAAGCTTTCTTTAGTCAAGTTGTAGTTGGTTTCCATGATGAGGTTTTTGAATAATAACGAAAATAATCATATACTTAAAGTAGAGCCTTGTGGATTCCTAAAGAAGATGAAAACACTAAGTATTTTCATCATTTTGTGAATCATAGAAAGAATGTTAACACAACTTGGAAAATGTTAAGATATCATGGTGTAGAAGTTAGAGTATTTGTTGATTTGGGTTTTTTGGAACTAAAACATATACATAGAGAGGATAATGAGGTTTCTATTATTGAGTTTATCAAAATGATTTCTTATTTATTAGGTTTATGGAGCACAAGGAAACTAGAATCTTTCAGAATAACTATAAAAATATGAGCTTCGAGGTGATGAAGAAGTCTCAGTTATGAGTGTAACAACACTTTTTCATGACAACCTGCGTATTTTAGAATAACTATGTGAACTATGGATGTATACGAAATCTATGAGGAAATAAAGTGATGACCTGCTGAAGGGAGGAGCAAACATATCCAAAGCTCTTAGAGAGAAGGCATGTCATACGCTGTTACATCCCTGTTGAGGGCCTCTTGCGCGCTGGTTGGTTATCCTATGGCATGCCATGGGTAGGACCATACTGACATCTGTTAATTGTCATGACTACCCAACTAACCATAAAATGCATTGTGCTCAAAACATTGAAGTCAGACTGGGCAGCGTGAGTGGAGGACAATCTCCCATACTGTCCCATTTTCTTGTGGAATGTGGTAAAGAAACAAAGGAGTTTGTGAACCAAAAAAGTCAGAGGTGAAAAGGGAGAGAGGCTTTTGGTAGTTTCATGGAGAGGGAGGACAATCACAGTGTGCAAAATAGACACAAAATGATAGGCTCATGTGCTTACTATGCAGAGAACACACAAAGCACCAAAAATATATGAAACGAGGGATTTTTGGCTGAAGACACGGGAGATGAACTCTATTTTTAAGCTACTAGTGAGAAGGCAATAAGAGCAAAGATGGGTGCAAATTTAACACTCGAGACGATTCTTTACTTTGTACTTCCCCTGCCTAAGGAGGATCTCGCTTGTTTACTGCAAATTCGGAGAAAGTGATGCATCGACCTGATATTCCTCATCTCAAATTCTAATGTTATATCTGAAATACAACATGCAATCAATATCTCTACACCTATTTGAATTAGATCATCCACATACAACACTAAAATGTGGGGCTTAGACCCAATCAACAAGAAGTATAGGTTGGGATCCACCTCACTCTTGGTGAAGCCTATGTTTTGCATATTGCTATCGCTCCTGGAATACCATGCATTGGGTACCTGTTTGAGTCCATATAGTGATTTATTAAAGCTACATACATAAGTCTCTCTATAATGGACTTCAAACCCATATGGTTGCTCGATATAGACTTCTTCCTCAATGATGACATTGAGGAAGGTGATCTTCACATTCATCTGGTGGATGTTCCACCTTGTCTCAAAAGCTATTGAAAGAACTTCTTCAATAAAGGAATATTTGGCTACAGGAAAAAGAGTCTCCTCATAGTCTACTCCCTCTTTATGGGAGAACCCACGAGCTACAAGAAACATCTACCATATTATATACCAACATCCCTCTTTGCTCCAAATACAACAAGTTGAAGCAAACACTCCTTATTTGAGTATTTATTTATATTCGAATCTACATCCATGTGCTTCTATGATGTTCCATGTCAATCCTTGTGATGTTTTTCTAGGTTTCATTTACCATGGTTCACATACCCATGAACCATCACTTCATGTAAGAAATTGGTTCATTAGGTTTAACACTAAGGGATTATTTCTTTTGTAGGAGGAAAGGATGTTTGTTATAATCAAAATAACAACCTTGAATTGTATGGTTTGAATCTTTGATGCCATGCTCAAGTAAGTGCCAATGTGTCATATCTAAACATTCCTTTGTCTAACTGTAATAGCTCCAACTCCATTAATTTGTAACGGATCATTCCTAATGAATTTTTTCCATCTTGGTGCTAAAATATATGATCATTTGATTTAGGAGACTTGTTGGTGTAATTTCTTTGATAGTGAGTTCTCCCCTATTGTGTCAATGTAAATTATCCTTTCCCATAACTCTCATTTCTTGTTCTTTCTTTAATGGTTGAGTGGAATCCATTAAAGCCACTCATGCTACTATGAAATCAAAGGTTCTTGGGAGATCCTTTTAAATAGGAGATTTATTCTCAAGGTTTAACATAACTTCATTCATGGATGCTACTAAAGCATTCCACCTCCTATAGTGATGACATTTTCATGCCTGCGCCTATGGGTGGTTTAAGATCTTAGATCTTATAAAATTAATAACTATGAGGAAACTACAATAATTGTTGACCTCAAGGGGCATAACTAATCTTCTACATAGTCATGATGAGCTAAACCACGCTGACGCAAATTTTCATTCATCCACTTGGCTAAATTCCATACACATTGAAATCACCTCACATAAAGTGTCCCTTTGGAAAGGGAATTTAGGGTTTAGGGTTCATGAAACTTGATTAAGTGCTTTTAGTACACACATAAAAAATCTTACAAGCCACTTTTTAAAGGGTTACTAATTTATTAGGGCGTAAGGTTTAGGGTTTACAGTTTAGGTTTTATAACACCTTAGTAAATTCTTTTAATAAACACTTAAATAAATGTTAAAAAATTATTTTTTATAGGTCCTAAAATGCCTTGGTTTTAGGGTTTTGGGTTTGGGGTTTGGTGTTTAGGGTTTAGGGTTTAGTGTTTAGGGTTTAGGGTTTAGGGTTATAACCCTTTATTAAATGATTTTAATAAACACTTAAAAATGTTACAAAAATGTATTTTAAAATGTTTTTAAATTCTTAGTGTTTAGGGATAGGGTTTATGGTTTATGGTTTGGGATTTATAACACTTTTGGTTAAATTCTTTTTACTAAGAACATAAAAAAGTTTAGAAAACACTTGTTAAAATGTTATAAAATGCGTAGGATTTAGCATTTAGGATTTAAAATTCTATAAAATGCTCATGGTTTGGAGTTTAGGGTTTATAACTCTTTAGTAAATTCTTTTAATAAACACTAGAAAAAGGTAAGAAAATCTTTGTTAAAATGTTATAGAATAGTTAGGGTATAGAGTTTATGGTTTTGGGTTTAAAATGTTATAAAATGGTTATAGTTTAGGATTTTGTGTTTATAACATTTTAGTAAATTCTTTTAATAAACACTTTAAAAAAAGTGTTTAAACACTAAAATATATGATCATTCGATTTAGGATACTTGTGGGTGTAATTTCTTTGACAATGAGTTCTCCCCTATTGTGTCAATGTAAATTATCCTTTCCCATAACTCTCATTTCTTGTTCTTTCTTTAATGGTTGAGTGGAATCCATTAAAGCCACTCATGCTACTATGAAATAAAAGTTTCTTGGGTGATCCTTTTAAATTGGAGATTTATTCTCAAGGTTTAACATAACTTCATTCATGGATGCTACTAAAGCATTCCACCTCTTGTAGTGATGACATTTTCATGCTTGTGCCTATGGGTGGTTTAAGACCTTAGATCTTATCAAATTAATAACTCTGAGGAAACTACAATAATTGTTGACCTCAATGGGCATAACTAATCTTCTACATAGTCATGATGAGCTAAACCACGCTGACGCAAATTTGCATTCATCCACTTGGCTAAATTCCCTACACATTGAAATCACCTCACATATGTGCAGAATGATCTTCGAAAGGATTGTGTACATCACATTTCATAATGCGATAGGTTTGAAGCTACTTGGGTCTCTTGCTCGTGCTCATTTAGGAGAAAGAGTGAGGAATGTGGCATTTAAAGTAAGGGGGAATATAGAATCTTCTTTGTGATTCCTCTACCAAAGCTAATATCTCCTCACCTAAGAATTACCAACTTGTTTGGAAAACATATGAGGTGAAGCCATCTAGTCTAGTGACCTTATTTTTTGAGAGGCTCACCAGTGCTTAATCCTCAACATCCTACAAGGTAATTTCCTTCATTAAAGGCATGTTTTGATCTTCAATGACCAATCTTATAATTTGGGTGATTATTTTATCCATGGCTTGTAATCTATTAGGGTTAGGTTCTTTAAGGATATTGTTGTAGAATGAAGTAATTTCTTTTTTAATATCCCTATGATAAGAGAGATGATATCCATTCTAACCGGTATGTGAGAAGATACAATTATGATACCTATGTTTCAACATTGGTTTGTGGAAAAACTGAGTGTTCTTGTCCCCTTCCTTGAGCCATGGGATCCTAGATCTTTTCCTCCATGAAGTCTCCTCTTGCTTCTGTCTTTCCTCTAGTCCTTTAAGAACCCCCCCATCCTTCTTTGAAAAATATTTAGACCACCCTTCAAGTGTCATTTATTGTTGAATGCATTCCATTTCAGTTTCCATATTTTATATTTTCTCGAAGATGTTTGAAAGTTCTTCATGATTCAAATTTTTAATTAAACCTTTTAGAGTTTGTAACTAATGTTGAAAGGTGAAGATGGGGGAGAGGCTTGAATTATCCAAATCCCACCACTACTGCTTGGCTTTCTCTAGGAAGGATGAATCTATTAATAAAAAACTCTCAATTATGAATGGTGAGTTTTAAGCAGCTTCTTTGAGGTCTAATTCTAGCACTATATGTGAGTGGTCTAGTCAAGTTTCTGTAGCTTCTTTGAGGTCCAATTCTAACACTATTGGCGAGTGGTCCGTGTGAGCACTCGGAATGATGGAAGATTCGAAGAGGAGATATTTTTCCAATAACGATTATGAGATAAGAAATATGTATATTTTATCTCACGCCTACCTCCTTTGTTGCTATCCAAGTATAGATTCCATTTACCATTTCTATCTCAGCTAACGCCATGTGCCTAATTTCATATTTGAAGGACTATGTGAGGTAATCATATTGAAGTCCCCTCCAACAATGAATTTCTTATTCAAATGCAGTTGTTGAAGCTAAATGAGGTTGTTGAGAAAATAAATTTTATCCCTAGCACATGTGCCCCATATATTTCCATTAAGAAACCCATATTCTTCGATATGATTGGTTGAAATTTTTGAGAGAGGATGAGACAGTATCGTGGGGGCTACTATGAATCATGAAAATTTACTTCAATGGTGTTCAATAGGATTCATAGACTGTTGTTCCTTGAGCATCAAGAGAGATCGAATCATGCCCTTTCTACCATTACTCCACTAGAGCCTCCATGGTGGCTCAAACAACCTTTACTTTGTGCAAGATGATAATGATAGGCTTTTTGTTATTAATTTTGTCTCTAAGTAGTCTCTATTTTATGTTGTTATTGAGACCACTTATGTTCCACAAAATTACTTTCATTGAGAAGGAGGTATGCGAAAAATACATTTGAAAGAGAACTAATATTATGTGAATTGGCGAGAAGATTCTGTGTTTGTTGTATTATCTCTTGTGCACTTTTCCTCCCACATCATTTGTCTCCTTTGATTGGTTTGAGGGGGTCTCTCGAATCCAAAGAATGAGAACAATGATGAGGATTTGTGAGTCAACACTCTCCCCAAAAGTGTGAATTGAATCCTAAGATATGATTGTTTGAGAAGAGCCATTTGGACCTTGAAAACTGAACTCGGTCCTTGGCATTGCAACTACTCTAGTATCTCGGAGAGGGTTTTCTCCTCTACTTCCACTTCATCCAAGTCTTCTATGCTTAGCGGAGATCTTGCCTCCATTTTCATTTCTTCCAAAATTATCTTTGCATCATGCATTTCAGGCTCCGTCGAGTGCGTTATCTCAGTTTTTCATTTTCTTTGTAGAAGTGCCTTGCATGGGCTCGAGTTGTGGTTGTAAGGATTTCTCTCGCGACTTTTGATCCTATTGCAATGGATTGTGTTGTGCTCAGAAAATAAGGGCCATTCTCAAATGCCCTTGAATGATCATCTAAATTAGTGAAGATCATCGTAAGAAAACCGTTGACTCCAATATGTAAATCAACATGCACTTTTAGCTCCCATTTAGCATTGCTCCATGCTTCCATGTTTTGTTTCGGTGGCGAAGTATCAATAAATTTGACACATTAAAATGTGGCCTTGCATGAATTATATGTGCTCCAAGATTTTATTTGACTTGACCTCATTCTTGGGATTTTGAAAGACTTTTCGACCACAACGAATTGATCCATTGTTGTGGCATATAGCGCTCAAGATCCTTGCAGGGAGGATTGATGAGGTGTGGTTGCCGCCACCTTTTTCCTAAAATTATCATCTCGTGAGACTACATTGTGGTAGGAGGGGGGCCATGTTTTTCCTAGACTCAGCATCCCGTGAGACTACATTGTGGTAGGAGGGGGTCACAACCTCTCCGGTGGACTAGGAGACCATAAGTTGATGTGAATTAAGGTAAAAATGAAGTCCTAGCGAAAAATTAGAGTGGGTTATAGAAAAAAGTTTGAAGGTTGTAATGCATGTAAATCCTAAATCTAGCTCATCAAATTTAATCTTTGGCAAGAGGTGCTCCACCACCATATTAGAGTTAACTCTCATTATTGATTTAATTAATTAATTAAGCCACCTTCTTTTTTTTATATTGTATATAAAACATTAATTATAGCATTGTACCCAAAATACAAAATAATTAATTGTAATATTTATATAGCATTATTTAATACATTTTATACAACATTACAACTATTTAAATAAAAAATATACCAGAAATATTTAAATAAATTAAAAAGGATTACAAATTTAAAAAAAGGAAAGCATAATTCTCCCATTATTACAAATATGAAAAATAAAAAACCTAATTCAATATATCATAAACATTATATAAAATAAAAAATAACAAACAAACACGTGGCATTCATGGTGAGGCATCCACGTGTGCCAGTGTGTTCAATGAGAAGGAAGTTTGTCAATCTGACTGAGCTACGACCTTGGGTGGTTCGTTGGTTCTTCCATATCTAATGCGCACCTAGAACTTTCGAGCCTTAATACAGCCTATATCGAGTCCCAAGTTTCATCAACGGAATGGCTGTATTGAGTCCCAAGTTTCATCAAGGGAACTAATTTGTCTTCTTGACAGGAAAGAAGTCAGGCAATTAGAAGGAATAGGTACCCTCCACTCGTCGTTAGATTTTTTGGAGCTAAGCATTAACAGAAGGATGATTTGATATTTTGATATGTAGATGAATTGAAAGTAGAGTTGGAGGTGATCTTTCTTTTATTTTTGAGAGCAATTAAATTTTAGAGACAAATAGGCTTTCTAGATAATACTAAGAGTTATTTGCAGAAATTGTTCCCAAAACATCTAGATTATTTTAAAGCAGTGTGTAATGTGTTTCAAAAATTCCATTCATAAATTTGCATATAAGTACTTAAAATCCCTAAAAAAGATACTTAAAATTCAGAATAAAAATGGTGAAAAGTAAGTAACTTTACAGTAAAGACAGGGTAAAGACATAGAAATTAGTAGCCAACTTTTCTAACAACTTTGTTATCTAAATTCATGTACAGTGTTGCAGTTCATTGCTTATATTCAATTTTCAAGTTTGTAGAGCTCTAGGACAGGTTGATGCCCTAGGAAAGGTCCCCTGCCTCAGCTCTATTCCCCAGGTAAGGTTGAATCCCAAGGCAAGGTTGAATCCCCATCCTCCCATCCCTCTGATCATCCCATTAGATCATCCCATGTTCTCTTGCTTATGAGACTTCTCGATTGATTCCAGGACAGCTCCTTACCTGTGTGTGCCAGTCGTGGGGGTATGCCTGTGCACATGTACGTATGCCTATATGTGTCTGGACGGGTATGCGTGTATGTATGTGTGCGTGTTATCGTGCATGTGCGGAGATAGCGTGATCCCGCATAATAGTTTAGAAAGTTATTTCGAAACTTCAGTGTGTTGGCCTTCTTCTGATATCTAAAAAAATATAATGCTTTTACACTACCTTGATATCCAAAAAAAAATAATGCTCTTACACTAGTTTGTATTGAGTATTGTATCAAAAAATTACAAGTGTTTTTAAAACTAGTGGAAAACCCAATTCTAGTACAACTTGAAGTGCCATAAAAAAAATTATTTGCCAGTTTGTTTATTTATGTTAAAATTGAATATTTTATATCAAAATATTATTTTACAGTTTGTTTAGTTTGTTTACTTATTTATGTTTAAATTGAATATTTTTCAAAGTTAGTTAGTTTATTTATTTTTAAGTTGAATAGTTTTCACAGTTAGTTTGTTAATTTATTTATGTTTAATTTGAATATTTTTGATACTTAGTTTATTTATATTTAAATTAAATATTTTACTATCTATGTTTAAATTGAATATTTTTAGTAATTAATTAGTTTATTTATGTTTAAATTAAATATTTTATCTCAATTTTTTCTT
>APFE030685796.1:2488-16234 GCA_000404065.3 Pinus taeda
GCGGAATCTGGGATTGGCTGTGGAATCAGAGATCGGCTGCGGAAACCCTGTATTAGCTGCGGAATTGCAGCACTTGAACCAAAAATCTAAACCAACAGTCAATCATTAGCACAATTAGCAAATCATGTTAAAAGTCCTATAATGCAATGAATTGAACAAGTTGATGAAGGAAATGATGACAAAAGAAGGAAATGAGTAGGAAAAGGCTGTTGGGAGGATGGGTAAATGAGTGCAGGTTTGAGGCTCAACAGTTACCAGGCGAAACCCTGTGGGAGTTGGATCAAAGACTAAAGTGCACAATTCGTGAAGTGAACATGACCATGATAGATGGGCAACACCGTGAATGGTTTGTAGCCTCGTTAACACCGCATCTATGGAATGTGTTGTTGCAACAAAGGCTAACCACTTAGGCTGAGGCTTTGGAGGTCGTGATGAGATTGCATGAGACTCCGATACAAGATCCTAACCTAGGAGTCCAGCAAATTCACGTGTAGTTCAAAAACTTGTGCCTTGAGATGTAGAATTTGAAACAAGACAGGAGGGCTTGTCCAGAAGTGTTCAATGAGGTATGGTGTGTAAAGTGCAAGGGCCAAGGGCATGACAAGGACCATTGCCCGGTGTTCACAAATTACCTCGCGAGAGGAGGACCAATTCCATCGAGACTGGATGCACAGGTAGGACCAAGTGCGGCGCCTGCATTATAGTGCATGATTTCTCAGATAGGAGGAAAGCATGCTACAGGTAACTGCCATTTATTACAGAAGTATACACAGAATTCATAGTAGTTGTTCTAAACTTTCTGCAGGTCAGTAGGCCATGATGATCACACCTATAGAAGTTATGAACTGATGATGGATCAGACTCCTACCTACAGAGTTCAGGATGAAACACGGCCCCTCGATCAAAATGCATGAATGGCGCACACTGGATTTCAAGGGCGCGGACAAGGCCGAGGTGGAATGGGACCAGGAAGAGGTCGCGGACAATTGATATGTTACAACTGTGGAGGGACGGGGCATTATGCTCGCGATTGTATAAATCCAACGAGACCATCATGCTTATATTATACGCATTTTGATCATGAGACAGAGGACTGTCCCACACTAATAGCAAGGTTGCGTGATAAAGGAGCACTCTAGCCTCCCCCAACTCAGAACTTGCAAATGATGACGTCTGAGCCACGCAAGGAAGACCCCAATGTAAATATCATGCTCCGGAGTGGTATTACGATAGGGGATGACAAAGGCAAGCAGCCTAAAGAGAGTACCTGGGTTCACAAGGCTCCAACAAAGGAACTAGAATTTGATTTGGAGTGTGCTAAGGAGACCTTCATGGAAGCTAAGAAGAGCTTCGTTGATGCCTCCACTTCAAGGAGTAAAGATAGACTAGAGCCGGAAGTGGACCCATCGATGCTTACTACATTCTTGGAGACATGCATGAAGTTGCTACGCGACAACAAGGCTATAAAGGGGCTGCAAGAACTCATAACTAGATGTGCTGGGACCGCGCTAGGAGAATCACGCATAGTTCAGAAGCTCGGGAAGCACACGACGTGAATAGGAAGGGAGATGAGATTGACCGCGCAGATCGGGGAATATGAGATGGACCAAGTGATTCTAGATCTAGGATCAGACAAGAATGTCCTACCAAAGCAGAAATGGGAGCGCATGGGCAAGCCTGCACTGCAATGGTCTACTAACCAACTGGGCATGGCAAACTAGCAAAAGATCCTACCTATGGGAAGATTGCAAGGAATTACAGTAGACATCGAAGGAGCAAGCACGCTAGCATATTTCAAAGTGATAGAGATTTGTTATGATAGAAATCCTTACCCCACGCTACTGGGAATAGATTGGGCCACTGACATGAATGGAATGATAAATCTAAAGAAGCATAAGATGATCTTTGAGAAAAAGTCCCTGCGCATAGTGGTACCTTTAGACCCTGCAAAAGGATCGTGCTACATAGAACCAGTGTGCGACAACGACAATGATGACAATCTAGACTGCATCTACAAGATAACCACGTAGGAGAAAGATTGGGTAAATCCAACTACGGATGGCTGAATCTCTTGGGAGCATGAAAGCTCCTGCACATCAGATTCTGACGAGGAGATAGAATGATGGAAAAACCGATTACATGAGGTAACCACGCTCAACTGTAACATGATTACAAGGTCACTACGTTGCGTAGTAACATAGGTAAGAGACCTGCCTACGTATGACGGGTTAAGAGAGGTGGATGACTTACTGAACACATTTGAAAGAGAAGTATTGGAATAGTAGCATTTCGATGCTTTGAAATGGGTACTGCGCACTACGCCTGCAAGATGGTGGGGTACGCACCAAAGAAGCTTTGAGGACTGGCATGAATGTAGAAGGATGATTCTCACGTGGTTTGGGAAGCCTCAGGTGCAATTGAAAAATAAGTATGACAAACGAACCAGCTCGTGCACCCACCTATCCAGGTGAATACAGGCATATGGTGTGAAACCCACACAAATGCATACCATCCTTGTGGTAGGAGACACGATCAGCAAGCAAGAACAGGTAAAGCAACAACGTAAATGGTTGGGACCATGAAGCATGGAAAGACCAAGTGCGCAAAGGGCTATCCATGCAGAAGTGTTTAACAAAATATGTGACGCACTAAACAAGGTCCACAAGCTGAAGTAGACTGACTGGAACCTGTGCGTACCATCAGTTCTTTGGGCTTATAGGACCACGTGCAAAAACCTGACCGCACAGGCACCACCAAGGCTGGAGTATGAAGCAACCACAATACACCCTATAGTACTTGGGGAACTTAGACCACACCCGACAGCACCGATAGATACAATGGTTCACGGAACCTTGGAAGCAAAAATCCAACAGGGAAATTGTAGACTCCAAGAACTTGAAGAAGAAAGGCTGCGGTTAAGGAAGAAAAGTGCTCTGGTGGATGCGAAAGTCAGGAAGATGGAGGATGAGATAAAGGAAGATTTTCTCGGCAAAAAGACTAAGGTGGAAAGGCCAGATGTGTATGATTGTGATGACAGGGTTAAGACCTACTGTCGCGAATTGATTAGTCTGATGCCTTGGCTTGAACCACACATTGCTAAGTATAGTGACCAGGGTAGTGCATTTCAAATGGTAAAGTGCACGATTATGACTGTGACAATAAAAGGTGGGGATTCTCCAGGAAACATGGTGGATGATAGGATGAAACTTTTCACAAGTGGTGTGATCACCTGACTAGCCAAAGGAAGGATAGCCTTAGCGCTCTAGGAAATTGAAAGGGAGTGTGGGACTATAAACTATTATGTCTGGGAGCTACGAGATGTTGGAGCCACGCACAGAAGCAAAGAGTCACAAGGTCCGCGACTACGCACTAGGGGCTGCACTGCCACGCAGGTTGACTAGAAAGTTTCCATTGAAGTCACTATTCACGATGGGGAGGTCGACTTGAGGCCAAATGGAGTGGGCAACAAGCATTTAAGATGCGATTTATGGCCAAGATTTTGGAAAATATACCTCCAAGGGAGCATTAATGAACCAGATTTGGGGGAACGGTCGAGTTCAAATTCAAAAAGAATTATAAATTACAAAAGGCTACCCAGCAAACAACACTTGGTCATTTGTGAATTAAGCTATTGAGCAGAGCCCTGATTGTTGAGTGTCGAGCGTTAATTGAGCCCTTGAGTTTGCGAGTGATAGATTTCTGCACAAATACAATGGCAACAGTTAAGGATGTTATGGAGATAACATAAATGATTTCCGAGGAGGCCGCGTAGGCCCTGACTGTGGGGGATGTTCCAAAAGGCACCAGGATTATGGCAGAAATCCTGAAATCACTGCACATGCCAAGACCCAAGAAGGACAAACAAGCAATGGTCCCCGTACATGTGTTCCTGTGAAACCCATTGCGCACCAAGCTATCAATGCAGGAGAAGGGGAAAGCCATCACCATAGAGACCAATGAAGAAGAGGAATATCTGGAGGATCTTATCATTACAAAGGAGGAGGATGAAGGCATGGAGGAGGACACTTAGCCTGTGCACCCCAAGACAAAATTTCCCGCCTATGTCCCCCTACGAAAAGGGGAGGCTAAAGTTCCCAAGGACCTGGATGAGACCAAGATCTCGCTCTAGAACCTGCTCCTCCTGGACAACATAAATTTTTAGGACCCGCACCTGGGATGCGTGCCGAGCCTAAAATTCAAAGATTGGGACCTCGCTGACCACGAGATGTTCCCTCACCTTTAGACCAGGAACCTTATGAAGCCCAAGCAGAACACTATGGCGGGAGTTACAGAACTAGAGCTGTGAAAGTGGTTGTGCAGAGTAGTAAAGGCTGGGCTACTGAATCTGCTATGGGTGCCGCATTTCCACCGAACCCAAATAACCATTTTCGTCATTAGGAAGCTACTTTGCCTAGTGCATGATGGGTGTTTGTGGCTGGAGGAGCCCATCCCCATCACGGGAGAATTGATTCACCGCGTCTCCTAGCTTCCATGCAAAGGAGAGGACCCCACGAACATATCGAAAGGGAAGAGCAGTGACTTGACCATCGCGGAGGGCATGAAGAAAAAGTACAAGTTGGAAAAGAAGAAGAGGGGCTTGCCATCTCTAGCATCAAGTAGAAAGTAGTACACGTGGTGACCCAAATCCTGATAAGAAAGGTTATGCGCAAGTGTCGCAGAGACGAAGTACCTGCGCTGGTGGTAGTACTGGCTGAGCATTTTGCGGAGGGGGTCTAGTTTAACTAGTCTGAGTTCCTCTACAGGAGTTTTTAGAAAATTGTTGTGAAGCTCAGGAAAAAGGAAAAATGTTCCACTCTACATGGCTTCTACTGTCCATAGTGCTCGTGGCTGGGGAATTTCTTGAGGATAGTTAATTCCCCATAATTGACATGGATTTACCAGAGGTCGCGAAGTACACTTTGCTCTGGGCCATGAGGGATGCTAAGAGGATCTGCGGCAACAAAATATTCTAGGTATTCATGGAGATGAACCTCATAATGGGGATCAACCGTAAGCCGTGGTTGTCACCCACTATTTACAACAGTTTGTAGAGTTTTGTAGAATTCAAAGTTGACATGCATAACATTTATATAAGAGCGCGCAAGGACCTGACTAAACAATGTACAAAGCTAACCTTTGTAGCCATAGACGATGTAATTTTCAATGTACTGGAGGCATCGCCACCGGAGTGGTGCACCCCTAACATCGCAGAGATCGAAAAGTCGGTGGCGCAAAGAAAGAAGGACAAGGCCAAGATGTGCATCACAAAATTGGCCGAAAAATGAAGGAAGGAAGCAGCAGTAGTAGAAGTAAGGGCAACACAGGACGCTGCACAAAAAGAAATGGAGCAGGAAAAGGTCGCAGTAGCAACAACAACACAAGAGGCAGCTGCGAAGGTGAGCAAGGGCCAAATGACGCCTTCGTAGGGGTAGGAAGCAGAGGAAGTAGAAACAGCAGAGAGAGGTGCGGACCCACAAACTGCGTCCATGTAGTTGAAGTGCCAACACCCAACAAAGCGGGCAGGGTCATGTAAGAAGGTCAAGGCATCGAAGTTGTCTATTGACGCAATCACCCTAACCAAGGGTGATCTGCATGACATTGGCAAGATAGTGCACGATGTCACCTCTAAGGCTCTCCAAGATTTCATGTAGGAGAACCAGATTATGTTGGGGGCCCTCAGAGCGTAGTTGTAGGAATAAGCGCACCCTCCTCAGGTTGGTACCCTTTCAACCAACCTCGCAGTCAACACAACAGCAGCAGATCAGATGTTGCGCGCGCGGATGACGAACGCCATAGTGCTACTGGAAGGGGCACTAGTGACATCAAATGAGGCTAACAAGCCTTCAGTTGGCATGCTAAAAGGTCTCGGTATCAATCTAGCTACAGTCCCGTGAGAGACCCTATATGTGTTGCAGGATGGGATAAATGCATAACTACGAGCTAAGGAGAGTTGCGCACTACAAGTCCTTAGTGAGCAAAAAATCAATATGGAACAATTGAGCTTGTAGCGTGACAAAGTGGCGTCGTAGAATCAATAGGTGGTACAAGTGATAGACAATGCTTGCTAAAGCGTCTCGGAGTTGGCCATCCCAGCAGACATACCAGCAGAGGTGCGGATCCACAGGTTAGCCGTAAGGGTCCGTGAGGCAAGCGAAGAAATGACAAAGGTTCAGCTAGAGCTGAACCTTCAGATCACTGAGCTGCGGTTAAAGGCACAACCATCCACCCTCCCGGAAGTCGGAGAACAACGTGCTAGCGTTATCACAACGGGATTGGAGGAAATTGGCAGTGCAGTGCCAAACTGTACCAGCATGTTGGAAGAATCATTTGAGGTCCTCACAAATTTGCAGGAGGACCCCAACATCCACTGCTCGGAGACAGAGGCGCGATAACTCCAACAACAGTATGACAGCGTCAAAGGAACTACGCAGACAGTGGCCCTCACTCAGAGGCTCTCGCAGATGCAGCAGGCTAAAGCGATGAAAGAGCAGGTGGATGTGGAACAACAGAAGGAAGCAGTCCTAGAGGCGTGCGTCTAGCCTTGGATCAACGAGGCCTTCACCATCACCGTAGATATTGAAAGAAAGCTTGCACAAATGAAAGGGATGCACTCATTAATGCAGAGAAGCACTCCCGACAAAGAGGTCTCGGAACAACGAATGTAGTAGATCCACCAAGCAGTAGCTCAGTGTGCTGCTGACCTTGCCGTAGTTCGAGAACAGTTGGAGGGACTCTGCGCAAAGATCTTTGCGCCAACAGAGTGACTTGAGGGTGAGTCACGATGTTTGTGTTGGGGGCCTGTTGGGCACGGAATCCCCCCCAAGGCATGTTTTGGGGCTTAAAGCCCAAGTTTTGACCAAATCTTATCGTAACAGCTCCGTGAATTGCAGGCGCAGGGCATGAAAATATGATAGAGTCACACGATTATCTGCCCTATTTTTCTAATGTAATGTCAGCTGGATATACCTACCCATGGTTTGTGGACCATGGGATTGTATAAATAGAGAGAGGCTCTGAGTGTAAAAGAAAACTAAGTAAGAAAGAGAAGAGAAGTCGAGTCGAAGTGTGGAGTGTGTCTGTGGATCGTAGATTAGGAGAAGGCTCTGCAGCTGAGTGCGCAGAGACCTAGTAGTCCGTAGCTAAGTGCGCGGACCCTAGAAGCTAAGTGTGTAGGGCAGATCGAGTCTTTAACCATTAAAGAATCAATAAAGAGAAGTTTTGCTACAATCCTGTGTATTTGTTCTTGGGTTAATACATGATTGATATAATTTGCAAATATATTGTTTATTTACTACGCGCACCTGTATGAATGTTTTGTATTGTTAAGTATAGCTTAAGACATTTAAGTCGGTGAAGGTGCTTAACTAACGCTAAAGGATAAATAAGATTTGGGGTAATAACATAGAGCGTGGCACAACTCCTAGTTAGGGTTGCACGAGGGCAGGGTATCGAGCTGCGAGGCATGGAAGGTGCATGAAGCCACCTGCGTGTAGGAGTAGACAGAGGACCATTCGAACTCATTAGACATCTCCAGGGTGTGGAAACCTGGTTCTATCACCCTCCCATACTACTTCGGGTGAGACCTCAGTCCGCGCTCTGCGGACTGTTGCCGAAAGGGCCAATAGTACCAGGATTTGTTTGGCTAATTAACTCCGAACCTAGGTCAGACCCCAACAAGCCAACATGGATGCAACACACTATTCATTAAACACATGAATGTGGCTGGAGCATTAGTTAAGCCAAATGGAATAACAAGAAACTCATAATGTCCATACCTAGTCCCAAACGTAGTCTTGCAAATGCCCTCCTCTTTGATGTGTACCTCATGGTATCTGAATCTCAAGTCAATCTTCGAGAACACTACTTCTCCCTTCAACTATTGAACAAGTCATCAATCCTTGGCAAATGATATCTGTTATTAATAGTCAAATTGTTCAACTACCTATAGTCAATGCATAATCTGAGAATTCCATCTTTCTTCTTCACAAACAATACTAGTGCACCCCAAGGTGATACACTTGACCTAATGTATCCCTTGTCCAACATTTCCTTCAACTATAGCTTTAAATCAACCAACTCGGGTGTGCTCATCTTGTAAGGTTCTTTCGACGCTAGAGTTTCCCCTAGCACTAACTCAATCAAAAAGTCTACCTCCCTGTGAGGTGGAAACTTTGTAATGTCCTCAGGGAACACATCCTGACATTGTTGCAACATTGGTTACATGTTCAACACATCTGCATCCTTAGCCTCCTTACCCTTATCAATAGAAATGTGTACTGCAAATTCTTGAACCCTTTTCTACAACTATGCTTTGCTTGCATAGTTGTCACCATCCTAACTGATGTGCCCTTCTTCTTACCTTGCAAGACTCTTGGTTCTCCATTTTCATCAACACACTCAATATCTTTGTCATAACATTCAACCTTGGTTCTATGTAGATACAACCAATCCATGCCCAATAACATATTGTATGAACCCAACGGTAAAACATTAAAATGTGTTGTTGTAGGCATACCATTCAAATCAAATGCGCAAGCTCTTACCCAATGATGAACTCGCTTCTTCGTACCTATAGCCAACTACACTAACTAATAATTTGCATGAAACTCCTTATTCAAAACACACTTATCCACCAAGTTAGGACTAACATAGCTATAATTAGATTTAGGGTCAATAAAAATAGAAAAAACTTGATCACAAAGCTTACAGTCCATCTTAATGATAGATGACTGGTGTTCTGCTTGCCCATTGTCCACTGTTGCATAGATACATGGAATACTCTGACCAACATCCCCAACAGTCTGCGCCTCTTGTGCACTGTATATCTTAGGCCTTCCACCCTGATGTTGCAGAGAATATCTCCTAAGGTTCTCCTCACCACATGTCCAATAGTCCAACCGTCTAGTGCCCTCACCTCTATGTTGATGTCACTACAATGGCCCATGTCCCTTTCTAGCTCCATTAAATCTCTTTTATGGTGCCACATTTTCTTTCCCATCTGCAAGTTGAGGCCTTGTCCTCTTAAGCTACCATTTACCTTTACCTTTGTATTTTCCTTTCCATCCATGGTAAGATTCATGCTTATGTTTTTATTTCTAATAGTAGTGCTTCTGTTTCCCAATGATTTCCTCAAGTGACCAAGGCTTATCATACTCAATCCGGTCTCTAAATGCTAATCAAAAACCACTGATAAATATATGAACTTTAGCCTTCTTATCAATAAGATAAGATACATACCTCAATAACTCAAGAAAATTAGTCGTATACTCTTCATTTGTCATTGACCCCATCTTTAACTTATAGAAATCTTTAGCCTTGATGTCTTAGTACCTTTCTGACAAGTACTTCTTCCTGAAAAGCCTCTTGAATTCCTGCCAACTCAAGTCATCTGTCCTTATGTCTCTAACCTGCTTAACATCTTCCCACCACATGTCTACCTTACCTTTCAAGCTAAAGATAGTTATCCGGGTCTTCATGTTATCTGTGTACTCATGCAACTTAAATAATTTGTTCATTCCAAGTATCCAAGCCTCTGCATCTTTCAGCTTCTTCACATCTCAATAAAAAACAAGTGGTTTTTCTTTCTTGAATTCATCTAGCAAGCACCCCCTATCATTCCTCCTGTAAGGATGATAACAAAGACGGTCATGATGCCTATGTGAACCAAAACTAGAATAATACATGTAGTCATCGCCCCTCCTTTATGGAGTGTCCAACAACCCGCCATCTCTCACCATGTCAGATCTATCCGACCTTTGTCTACCAGGAGATCTACTACCATATGATCCATTAATCCCATCCTCATTTGCATGTTGATCCAAAGCGGCCCTTCTCACTACAAGTCCGACAAACTCTGAAGAAGTATAGCATTAACCTCTACTTGCTTCTCTTGTGCTTGTATGATCCGATCATTATCTGCCTGACAACTCCTTATATCTTCCTTCGATCTCCTCAGTATATCGGCCAAATACGAACTATGCCCCACACCACGCTGCTCATCTAATGCATAGGGATATTCTACATAGCCTACCACCTTGCTAGCCATTTGATCTCTTTCTTCCTGCAATGCATAATATGTCAGATAACCAAATCACAATAAATTGACGTACCGTATTATAGCTTAGGGAGGATACCTTGTCTACAAGATCACCAAATCAACGTGATACATTTATAACATAATCATAATAGCGTATAGATATGAACGAATAAAGTAATGAACACATAAACATCACTATAAATAGGATTCAGCCATCAATGCAAGGCCATATCAAAAATGCATGCTATGACCTCATGCATGACAATAACCATTACCCCATTGTACACATTGCTACATGCAACCAACAATATGCATAAGAAATGCCTAACCAACTATTGGGTTGTGTTATATTCTTTCCACAACTAGCCCACATAGTCAACCGGGGGGTTAGAGGGGGGGTAGAGCCCCCCCTGTCCGAGGGGTTTGGGCGGGGCAGGTAGCCCCCCTCTATCGTGTCTGTGGCAGCGCCCCGAGGAAAATTTTTTGGACCCTATATTAGGTTCGGCGGACCTACCTATGGTTTTTTGCATGGTTTTCTCACATAGTTTTGGACGCGATGGCTTTCGGTCCATGGTTTTGGACACGATGGTTTTCATTCCATGGTATTGGATGCTTCAACATGTATAAATATGTATTGTAACATTGAAAGGAACTTAATGAAAAATCAAGCTGGTAGTCTCAGTTTTGGGATCTAGGGGAAAATCTCTGTGTATATGTGTTTTATGTCTTATGCTCTCGCATTGTTTATTTTATGTGTTTTAGAATTTGTATGCAGGTAATTTCTATACAGGGTTAAAACCTACATCTGGTATCAGAGTTGTTTTGGCTTCAAGGGGACACCTTTGTTGCTAAGGGGTTTTGCTTGGGTGTATGGTAGACCCTATTCAGTGGGAGATTTGCGAGATTGATTCTGGTGGTGAAAGAAGATGGCAAGCAGTAGAAAGATAGAGATCGAGAAATTTAATGGTCAGAGTTTTGAGTTGTGGAAACTCAAGATGGAGGATCTGTTGGTGGATAAATATCAGTGGATCGCGGTAGATCCAGGTACTAAACCAATGGGAGTGTCCGATGAAGAATGAAAGGAGTTGGATCGGAAAGAAAAGAGCACAATACAATTGTGTGTCTTAGATTCAGTATTGTTGAATGTATTAGGGGAAGCTACGGCTAAGGATTTGTGGGACAACTTAGGCACTTTTTACCAATCTAAGTCTCTGGTGAATAAACTGTTCCTACGGAAAAAGCTGTATAACTTGAGGATGAAAGATGGACTCAGTGACAGAGCATCTGATTGCATTTAATACTATGGTAAGTCAGTTATTATTTGTTGATATTAAAACTTCAGATGAAAATAAGTGCATCAGTTTGTTATGTTCTCTACCAAATTCATGGGATAGTTTGGTTATTGCAATAGGTAGCAATGCAACTACCTTGAAGTTTGATGAAATAGTCTCATCCTTACTGACGGAGGATATGAGATGGAAAAATATGGAGAGCCATAATGGTGATGCCTTGTCTGTATGAGGACGGTCCTAGAATAGAAACAAAAATAATTCATCGAGTGGGAGATCTAAATCTCCAAGAAAACCTGTAAAGATGGTGTGCTGGAAATGCGGAAAGGAAGGGCACTACAAAAGGGACTATAAATCTAAAGCTCCTGACAAAGGAAAGGGATCTGATGATACTCCTTCTGTAGAGGCAAAAACCACCTCAGATGAAGGTGGTGATGTGTACTTGGCTTCTTCAAGTACACATGTAGATCATTAGGCATGGTTGATTGACTGAGGTGCATCCTTTCACTTCACTCCCCATAGAGAGTGGTTCTGTGAGTATAAGAAATACGATGGTGGTGATGTCTTCCTAGGGGATGATAGAAAGGCTAGAATCGTTGGTCATGGAAAAGTAAAGTTGAAGTTGCAAGGTGGAAGGATTAGAACACTTCCGGGTGTTCTGCGTATTCCTGCATTGGCCAAAAATCTAATTTCTGTAAGCAATTTGTATGATGTAGGTGTAAAAACAATGTTTGAGAAGGAGACCTGTAAGATGGTTCGGAGATAACTGGTATTGATGCAGGGATTCAGATTGGAACTATGTACAAGCTACAAGGTAGCACTATTTTTTATGGGTGCAACAATTATGTGGTTCCTGAAAGTGGAGTAGAAAATCTAGTGGTCTTTGGAGAGAAGACCATGTTGTGGCATCAAAGGCTTGGACATATTGGAGAGGAGGGCCTTCGAATTCTTCATGGTAAAGGTATGGTAGAAGGTATGAGTAATAGCTCTCTCAATTTTGATTTTTGTGAAAATTGTGTATATGGGTAGAAGAATCAGGTGAGTTTCCCCTCTGGTGGTAAGAGGATGAAACATATATTAGAGATTGTGCATAGTGATGTGTTTGGACCTATGAAGGTTCCATCACTGGGTAAGTCTGTGTACTATGTATCATTTATAGATGACTTCTCAAGGAATACATGGATATATTTCCTTAAGAAGAAATCTGAAGTATTTGACAGGTTTAAAGAACTTAAGGCTCTAGTGGAAAACCAGACAGAGAAGAAGATAAAGGTACTAAGGTCAGATAACGATGGAGAGTTTTGCAGCAAGGAATTTGAAGAATTTTGTAAGAAGTGTGGTATAGCACGGTAGAAGACTACTCCATACACACCTAAGAAAAATGGAGTTGCAAAAAGAATGAACAAGACATTGATGGAAAGAGCAAGAAGCATGCTCAGTGGTGTCGGGTTAGGACAGGAATTCTAGCAGAGGCGGTGGAGACAGCATGTTACCTTACCTAGTCAATAGATCACCTTCATCAGCGTTGGAGGATAACACTCCACAAGAGGTATGGACTGGTAAGAAACCCTCTCTTTCACATCTGAGGGTATTTGGATGTGATGCATATGTACATGTTCCAAAGGAGAAAAGAACCATGTTGGATAGTAAATCTGAAAAGTGTATCTTTATTGGGTATTAGGATGGTTTAAAGGGTTATAAGCTTTGGGACCCAGTAACAAGGAAGGTTGTATACAACCGATATGTGGTGCTCAGAGAGGCGAAACATGTTATTAAACATGAAGTTCAACCAAAGGAACCTCAGAAGATAGAGTTTGAGCTTAAGGAAGAAGAATCATACTCTACAGCAGAGGAGAAATTAGAAGATGAAGAGCCACAAACTCCGGGTGTGAGAAGATCAGTTTGAGAAAGAAGGCAACCAAAAAGGTATAGTCCATCTGCTTTTTGTTCAAATTTTTCTTTATCTATTACTGATGATGATCCCAGAATTGTGAAGGAAGTAGTATATTCAAAGGATGGAAAATTATGGAAAGAGGCCATGGTTGATGAAATGGCATCTTTGCACAAAAATGAGGTATGGGATCTGGTGGAGTTGCCGGCTGAAAGGAAACCCATTGGCAGCAAATGGGTGTTCAAGAAGAAGACAAATGCAGAAGGAAAGGTGGAGAAATATAAAGCTCGATTGGTAGCAAAAGGTTATTCCCAAATGTCAGGAATTTATTTTGGTGATATTTTTTCTCCTGTTGCCAAGGTAGCTTCTATTAGATTACTTTTATCGGTTGTTGCTGCTTTTTATTTTGAGGTAGAACAAATGGATGTGAAGACAACATTTCTTCATGGGGATATGGAAGAGGAAATCTACATGAAGCAACTTGAAGGCTTTGTGGTGAAGGGTAAGAAAGAACTGGTATGCAAGTTAAA
>APFE030685796.1:18038-37543 GCA_000404065.3 Pinus taeda
TCACATACTCATTTCGAATACTCTTCACAAAATCAACATCAAATTCTCCATGATAACCATACTACAAACCTAATCCATCATCAATCAAATGCAAGAAGTATATAAGTGTAAGAGACACACATGCAACTCACATGCATGCATGACCAACACACATTCAACCCATTCAGTCAGAGAGTTGAACCATGATCTGATACCACTTTGTAACACCCTCCTCCCAAATCCAATGAAATAAACGTGCCAACTGAGGTAAACATGAGATGAGAGGCTACTATTATCATATTCAAACTTCTAGGTTACCTTAAGGAAGTGGAATTGATGAAACCTCACACACAACCATCCAACACCATCAACAAAACCCTCAGGAGCCAAGTCAACCACTCAAACGGCCTGTCCCTGGGTCCCACTACTATTCTAGACAATTTAAGGCTCGGTTGCTCTCATGTTATGGGCAAGGGAGAAACCAGAGACCTAAATTTGATATCATAGGCCTGCATGCCAGTGATCATGGACGAAAATTTCCAGTTTTGTGAAAGCGAATCTTGGATTTAAGCCACTTTTTCAAGCCCAAAGCCCAGGCCACTACCCAGAATGCAATGAAAGCTCAGAATTAAGTAAATTACAGGGAAACAATGATGCAAAAGTGAATAGTTTCTCACGAACTTAGCCAGACCCCTACTAGCCATCATAGACATTTCATCAAACATATCATCGACATGTAACATATAGGTGTAAATTACAGAGTTAAGTGTAGGTATCTCTTACTTGTCTAAGAATCACCATGAACCATTGTTTCCTCATGTCATTTTTTGCCTTATCACTTATTAGGTCATAAATACAATATCCATTCAAATACAAGTAAAAATATGCTGGAGTCAAACATAGTTGCTGCCATAAAATGAACATATAACCAGCATAATAGGAACAAAATTACAATAAACATATCATCCATCAAAATCCATATATACACCAATACATTTACACATGAAAATCCATGGAATGAATTTCTCATTAATCAATGCAATGAGTCGATCGGAGATGGGATTACCAGGTCCCACAAGACCATAGATTGGCTGAGCCAAGTCTCTCTCAGTCAATCACCCCCGTGCCATATTCCAAGAATGAATGTGGGACTCATAGAACACATAAAAAACACCAATCAATGTGGATTCCACTAGATTTCTCTGCCTACACCATTATGAATTTGAGTTCCTCCTAGTCTCTCAGGCTTTACCTTGCATCCGTAGTCCGATCCAGGGATCACTAGGCCCTACACCGATACATACTCTCTAGGATTTACTGTGCATTCTATCCATGAATTACTAGGCCCAACAGAAAGAAAATCCACCTCTTGGCTTTACTGTATATCCCGCCATTCACTGGCAAGGATTCCTAGGCCCACCGAGGCACACAATTTGTATTTACGCAACCCACAGTCTGGTTCATGGGTTACTAGTCTAGAGGCTTCGTGCATCCTCAGTCAGGTTCAGGGACCACTACCACCTTTTGTTTTTCAATTCGGGGATCCACCCCACTCAGCTTCGAATCCAATCCGGCCATCCCACAAAAACTGCATGAGATAACTCATCTCATTAGAGCTATCAAGAAATGGAAAGGTTAGGCTGAAAATACTATCACACCTGGAAAAACCCATGCCATGTTAGAAAAGAAACACATGCAATACCATGCATGCCAAATCTAGCAAGAAAAATACACATGTAAGTTGATACATGAAATGAAGCCTACTATAGCTGCTTGATCCTCCCTTTCCCTGCTTGATCTTTGCTTCCTCTTGCCTTCTTTTCATTTCTTGCTCCAATGCCAAAGTGCTCCAAGAAAACTCTAAGTTTCCAAGATTATGAGAGAGAGAGAGACAAAAATGAGAGACCTCCAAAGCTAAACTGAAAAAGGGTTACCAACTGATCCTCAGGAGCCTTTTTATGGATGAGGCCCCTATTTTCTTCATTTTCCATTATTTTCCCTCATTTTCCTCCTCACATGAAACTTGTGACCTTTCATCTCCTTTTTCTCATAATTTCCATTATTTTCATAAATAAATGTGCCAAAAATACCATTTTTCCTTTCCAAAGCCTTAGCCATTGCCTTTGCCAATTTCCTTAGCCATAAACAACCAAATGAACACACACTAGGATGTCCTACCAACATTCAACTTGGAATACGTGTCCCATTCATCTGTGGTTATTGTTTTTAAATTTTATTACATGGAATTTCACCAGGGTTGTTAGAGTGTGTATGTATCCATGTATCCATGTCACTGTCTGACAAGTCATTAGGAATCATTCTTATGGAGGAATGATTGATTACGTAGGTGAATGACATGAAGGGGTTCTTGGATATGAGGAATCAAGTGGGAAGTGTACCTTGACAAATGTACAAGGTCAATATCATATGGTTATGAGTTGATATTATGTGATTATATAATTTATATGTTATGGACAGGTTATACCGAGAGATACAATAGAAAAATGAAAGCAGTGTGGTCTACAAAATGCTGGGACAACACTAGAAGCAAGGTTGCTTGGTAAAGACATTGTGGTTTTGGATGTGTGGTATTATTGTTGTGCACATGTTGTATATGTTGTACATGTTGCATTGATGATTTTCACACATGCGGTGTCTTGTATATATAGTGTGTGTACATGTTGTTTATGCAATGTTATGTACATGAATATACAGATAGTGTTGTTCGAGTATTGCATATGGTGTCGTGTACATGTTGGATATGCAGTGTTGTCTACAGATCATGCTATATACATGTTGGATATGAAGTGCTATGTACAGGTGGTGTTGCGTGCATGTTGTACATGTGACGCTATGTACATAGGGTTTTGTGTGAATGATTTTACAAATGGTGTTGTGTGCATGTGGTGGTGTGTACATGTTGTACAAGTGGTGTTGTTTGGAGGTGGTGTTGTGTAGATGTCGTGCATATGGCGATATGTACCTATGGTTTTACGTACATGTTGTGTGTGTGGTACTGTGTACATATGGTATTATGTACACATTGTACAGTGGTGCAATGTACATGTGGTGTTGTGTACATGTTGTGGAGATGGTTTCATTTACATGTGATGCTCTGCACACGCTGTGCAGGTGGTTGTAGTGTACAGGAGGTAGTGTGTACATGTGGTGCATATGGTATTGGTGTAGATGCATGTATTGCATGGTGTTGTATGACGTGCGTAGTTGTATTTGTGTGATGCACACTATGTGTATGTGTACATGGTTGACAAGAAGGCACTGGATGTTTTTCTGTTGTGGAAACTGATCTAGAATGCGTACAGAATAAAGACAAAGGTAGAAGTTAAGGATTGATGAAAGGATAAGTATCAACATTTTATTCCAGTTTATTATGCATGTGATTTATGACTATGGTACATGGTGATTATATGTGATCTATGATTTTGGTTTATGATGGTTACATGTGATTTATGATGTTGATTTATGATGGTTGTGTTTTGAGCTAACCAGATGCGATATGTTTATACATAATGTTTTGATCAAACAGTTAGTTTGACTTGTTGTGACACAAAGTGAACAAGATTGCAAGTGTACCTTATTGACAAAGTATCAATAAGGTATGATTTAAATTTATTTCATTTTATTTTAATCTAATGGAAATTATGTACTCGGAACAGGAATGAAGGAACATGCGTGGTTGGGTGATTGAAATCAACTGCAAGAATTGGCAGCAACAACAACAGAAATTGGAACTTGCAGTAGTACGTTGGTAGAGTACTTCAGGAGCAGTGCCATCGTGGGACACTAGTACCCAATAGTGTCCAATGATTTCCATGAGGATTCTATGACTAGTATGATGGTTGTGAGGCAGGTATATGCCTTAGTTTTGTATCTTCTGATGTGAGGAATCCTTACCAAGAGATGGATCGCCCAGGATAGGGGATATCGGGGAACTTGGAAGGTGAGTGACTACACAGAAGGGGGTGACTAGATTTCCTGAGGGACTATGTAGTAGATAAGGGAAGGTCGCAGATGTATTTGTTTTGGTCCTTAGCATTTCTCGGTGGAATCAGATACACATTGGGAGTGCACCCTCGAACAATGAGCCAATAACTGCTCAATGAGAGGACTAGTGGCAGAGGATGGTAGCGTTGGACATTAGATGAAGCTTTGACTATGACAGTGGATTCTAGACTTCCTGGGAAGGAGGTGAATCCTGGTGTTATTTTGAGGGTGGAGGTGTGAGCCTATGGACTCCCTTGTTGGTCGATACAGGAATCGTATCCTTTTATTTGTTTTTTTAGCAAATGTGCATATGTGTATATGTGGTTATTGTAAATACCATAACGAGTTGTGTTATAAATCTCTAGTAAGCGATATGGTTGTTATATTTTCATGTTGTCATGATGTTTTTCTTTTGACCAGGTCATTCATTGTAAATACTACAATGAGCTAAGTTATAAATCTCCATGGGTAGTATGTTTTTTTGTCATCGGTTTTGTTGGGTTCATGGTGTGTTTTAACACCAAGGATGGGGTTATACAAGGGGGAATGATCTGTAACAGCCTTGGTGAAAATTTCATGTAATAAAGGAAAAATAAGACCAAGGGTAAGGGACACATATTCCAAGTTGAATGTTGGGAAAAGATATCCTAGTGGGCATCACTAGATGTGTTTTGGCTAAGGAAAACTGGCAAAGGCTAAGGCAAAGGCATTAAAAGGGAAAAAGGAATTTTTGGCACATTTATTTACGAAATAAAGGAAATTAGGAGAAAATTAAGGTGAAAGGTCACAAGTTTCATGTGAGGATGAAAATGAAGGAAAATAATGGAAAATAATGGAAAATGAAGAAAATAGAGGCCTCATTGATAAAAAGGTTTCTGAGGATCAATTGGCAAGTTTAGTCAATGTTAATCTTATTGGTTAGTTCAAGTTTGGAGCTCTCTCATTATTCTCTATCTCTCTCACTCTTGGTCACTTAAAATTTTCTTGGAGCACTCTAGATTTTGATCAAGGAAAAGAAAGCAAAGGGAAAGGAAGGAAAGCAAGGGTTAAGGAAGAAAAGGAAGGATCAAGCAGCTTTAGCATGAATACTTGCAAGTAACCTCTTGCTTGTGTAATTTCCTAGATGGTTTGGACATGCATGGCTTTGCATGTTGGTGTATGGTTATTTTGTTATTAGTGGCATGGTTTTGTCAGGTTATGATAGTGGTTTTCAACCTAGCCTTGCCTTTTTCCAGATGCCATCATGTTAGGATGTTTATTTTAGTTTTTGAGCTTTGGTTTGCCATATGGATTTTGGAATCCATGGAGGAGGTGGTCTTCAGTTTCATTCCCAAAGACCTAGGAATCCCTTAACCGATTTTAGTAGGATACACGGTAAAGGTTGCAGGACGATTCTCAGTTTAGGGCCTAGTGATTTGGGTTTGGATTGCAGTAAAGCCTCAGAGACTAGTCTTGGTTTAGGGCCTAGTGATCCAGGATTGGATTGCGGTAAATCCTGAGAGACAAGGATACAAAAAATTCCTCAAGGTTAGTGATGGATTTCGGATGGAATTCCAATTTCGGTTCGGTTGTGATCGAAGCACTAGTTTTGGTGTGATCACAGTTTGATGAGGGTGGAGGTGGTTTAATATTTGGATTCCCTCAGTTGTTTTTGGATTAGTTATTCTATGAGGTCCCACATTCATTCTTGGAATATGGCACAAGGTTGATTGGTTGAAAGAAATATTTGGTTCAATGATGTCAACGGTCAGGTGGTACATGGAAGTCTCGAACTTGGTTGGATTTTCCTATGATTAATGAAATCTAAGTTCTCTTACCTTTGCACTTGTATATATGTGTATTTTATGGCTATAATATCTCTAATATTTACATGGTTTAATGTTGGTTATAAGCATTGTTATATGACTAATTCATGTCCTGATTATTTCATGTATTACTTGTAATTTTTAAATTGATGGATGAAAGAGCTAATTGATGTTATAATAGTTCAATGGAGAAGGTGGTGATCCTTTTGGTCATATTTCATAAGTTCTTTCGGTCATTCATGCTCTGTCTTATATCCTAGACTTGTAGGTTGCATTGATGCCAAGTGTTTGATATAAAGTCAACTCGGTCGGGGATGCTTAGGCCTAGTCATGAGGTTGCTTTTTTATTTATTTTTATCTTTTCATCATGTCTTTGATGGATTACACAAGTTGTAACAAGTTCTCGGTAGAGGCCGAGATTATGGGCTAGAACAGTGACTCAAATCCCAAGGACACTGGGATAGGTCTGCTAATAAATTCCATGGACTTTTACACATAGGCCTATGAGAGAGACTTTGGCTTCTGGACGTTGGCATGCCTACATCATCAAAGCGATTATGGGTTAAAGGGATTAAAACATTAGTGGCAGTCAAAGATAGGATGTCTAAGTGGATGACATGTCTCCTGAGGGGGTTGTTGCTGATGTGGATGGGTTTGGTTGGTGTGTTCTGTTGATTCTATTTCCATAAGTTCACCAAGAAGTTTGAATCCCTTATAGTGGCCTCTCGCATCGCATGTTTACCTGGATGGTCAGTTTCTTGGGTGGACCTGGGAGGAGGGGTTGTTACAGTCTCTTTAGTGTTTTTTAACTTTTGTCTTGAATTCTCTCTTTGGTTAACCCCCATTTATTTTGTCCTTACAATATTGGGTTTTTGTTTTGTATTGTCTATTTTTTTCGTGTTTTGTTTAACAAGTCTTCACATGAAGGATCTTCCATTTGGTTTGATAGACAATGTGGAAAAATAAAATACTGATGTTTGACACTACAACATTTGGCTAACCTTTAGCCCTTCTTTTTCGTCTTGTTTCATACCTTTTGGTCGATGATGTTTTGATGGAAAATATGATCCATGCATAAGGAGAGCTTTGTGTTAAACCATGACACCCATATCTTTTCTAGGAACCTCGTTTCTATACTCGGTTTTTATGTTTCAATGTTTTCCACATTGATCTAATCAAGTAGAGAAGGACAAGGGGAAAGTCTAAACGAGAAAAATAATATGAGAGGTTGTATATATGCTTCTCTAAAGGAACAACCTCTTCTTCTCTCAATAATTCGGGATCCCTCTTCTGCCCCATGAAATTAATAAATGTCAATGCACAATACTACATGAAATAAATGAACAAAAGGTGAAAGAAGAGAAAGGGTTCCTGCACAGGGAGGTGATGCAAGAAACTCCACTAGGGTACTGTATAGGCTCGCTGGTAGCAGAGCAATGTTTTTGTTCCTGAAGTGACTCCGTCGAGGTACTTTCTAGGCTTACTAGCAGCGGAGCAACACTAGAGATGAAAAATTATACTCTGAATATCCTAATCTCGTGAATAACTTTACCCTTCTCCTAATTCGAAACATTACGATATTGTTAGCCTTATGAATGTGTTCAACTGAGAAATAGATGGAGGGGATTATATCTATAACAATGCTAAGTGGGGAAACTAGAGTAATCTACACAGATAATCAATACTTCCTAAGAAGCTAGTCTCTGCACAAAATATTTGACCAAGGCAGAGAAGTTGGAGTTCTACCAGTGTGTCACCAAGTGTTGTCACTGCGATAAACACCCTCCAAAAATTTTGTCTACACTTGAATTTTGGATCCTAATATGAATTATTCAATCATTCATTTCATATACACTTCTTGGTTGGTTGATATTATGTTAAGCCAATGAGCTCCCTTCTTGGATTGTAAGTGTCTAAGTCACTTGCTCACACATGCTTAGTGCATAATGAATTCATGAGCACATTCCTTCACACCAACTTGAACAGGCCTGGCATAGCCCATCAAGATAGGACCTGTGAAATTTTCAACCCATATCATCATTCGATGTGCACTGTCATTGACCGTCCCTCATGTTTGGTTGCATTTGTACTTCTATTTTGATGAGTTTTTCAAACTGTCGCTTTTGCGCGCCTTCACTTTCACGAGTGTCACTTTCATTTTTTCAATTGTCTCTTTCACTTTCTTTCACCTTAATTAGTGTCATTTTCATGTTATCTTTTCTCTGGAATGTGTCTCTTTCACCTTCGTTCGCATATCACAAGTTTTCTCCACACTTTTATCTTCATATAACAAATGTCATCTTTTGGCATGAAAAGTGTCGCTTATCATGTAAATTGGAGTTTTGGCTTGTTACAAAGGGTAATTTTGGTGTTGATGAGTCCCTCTAGTCATGTAGACATGTTTTACACTCATTCCAAAACTTTTATGCATTGTCGCACAAGTGTCTTCACTGTCATCGCAAAGTGTACCTTTAGTGTCGCACTAAGGGAAAGTTGTCGCAACATAATCACGTTGAGGGAAGTATGATGTTCATGTATTCTAAGTGATCAATGTTGTTTCTTCAACTGTTATAAGTGTGTTATCATGCTCAATTTATGTCCTTGTTCACTTGGGTCTCATTGATTCCACACTTAGCGTCATTTGGAAAAACCACTCTCAGGCAACTTGACCTCACTCAACCCTTCTGAACTGCGTAGTGCGTAGTATCAGCCTAAAAACCCTGACCTTGCCTCTTATAATTGTACATTGTACATTCACAGTTCCCAACCTGACCCTTGAGCTCCAGAACTGTGAAATTCGTGCCTCCTAGATAGCCTTAACTATGCACTTTGCGATGTCAAGCCTCAAGCTTCCAGCCTAACACCTTGAGTTGCACAACTATGAAATCCATGAGACTGTTCTTCCTCCAGAGTTATGCATTCCAATACTTTAATCCATAAGCCTCAATATCAAACCCTTTAACATCTCAACTGTGCACTCTCCTAGTTTTTTCTACTGTCAGAACTGTGCATTGGGTAACTCAAAGCCTCAAGCCTCAACCTTGATCTCTTGAGCCCCTCAACCGTGCAGTCACCTTGCCTAGCCTCTTAGGACTGTGCATTGGGAAAACTCAAGCTTCAAGCTTTACCTCCTGATTCCCTCAACAACATAATTCCTTAATTTTTTCCTTCCAGAATTGCGCATTGGGCAACCTCAAGCCTCAAGCCCCAACCTTGAGCTCTTGAGCCCCTAAACTATGCAATCCTTTGAACCTAGCCATCCTGAATTGCACATTACACAGTATCAAGCTTTAATCTTAGACCTTGGTCTCTAGAATTATGCAATCCCTGAGTCAATCACCCAATCAGTCACCTGGTTCCAGCTCTAGCAAGCAATTTCATGAAACCTGTTAGATTAATAGTTTTCATACTGATTTCGTCTTATCATGAGTGTAGTTTAGTTGTAGGAACTCTTTTGATCATGATAGGATGCTAATTGAGGAAAAGGAGAAGGAGACCATGCTAGATGACACCTATGGAGCTGAAGAGATAAGATGATCATCAGGTGAGAAGATGAAGGCACACCAGAGTACAACAGAAGACCAAAGATCAAGATCACATTGAATACTCCTTATCTTTAAGCCATGAGGAGGAGGAAGAAGAAGATCATGTTCTATCTCTCAAGAAGACAAAAGAAAGCAACAAAAAAGAGTGGCTTTACATTTCCATGTCATCGTGAAGCCCATGCCATAAATGTCATGTCATGTCATGTCATGAGTCATCATGTGCCACATCATTTTATGGATTTTGTAAATAAAATATTGGAGGAATGTAATGTAAAGTGGAAGTCCAAGAGTCATCTATGTAATTTGAAAATTCATGTAGGAAGTCGAAAGGTCATAGAGAAGTCAAACAATCATGAGGGTAGTCCAAGAGTCACAAGGGAGGTGAATGATCACCCCATTTGTTATATATATTTATACACCCTCATAGCACATGCAAAGGAATTTTCGCCTTGTCTCCTCCTATCAAGCATTGGAGAGGGAGATAGTTGTTTTGGAGGAAAGAGTGGCTGCTCTAATGCTCCACTATTGGGGCTAGTGGTGTTCATTGTCTTGATGTATCTTGTAAATTTTACTTAATTCGAAATTTCGTTGAGCCAACACACTTTCATTCATATGTCGTGAGTATTGTAAGACTATTCTTTGAATGTTTGCAATGTATGTTGTTTCAATTGTACTATGGAAATTTAAATATTTCGATGGCTTTGGTACTTATTTTCATAAAGGTGTGTTCTATTTTATTTAACAATCATTTCTTCCTTATTAAATATTTTACTGGTTGATCAACGATTCATTAATATGTATATGCTTGTGTGCCTTTTCCAGATTAGTAAAATTACTTTCCTTTAAAGGGCCCACGTATCTCTTCCCTTTCAATAGAAGGACCTTCATACTTTCAACAACTAAACATTTCACAAGGCATACTCACTTGTTGATTCTAATATACTTATGTATTACTCTCTTGTGATGAACTTTGTAGACAAGGAAAATATACAAGGATACATGGTAGCCGGACTGATACTCCATATGGGGCTCTTACTCCAAATAGTGTGAGTTCCAATTGGGACTTCACATCGGGGAGATCCCCTTAGATGATGGATTTACAACACCATCAAAAAATGGAGCTAGAGGAAGGTGTAGATGACAATATGTGCTCGTTGATTCTGCTTTGAATTCCTTATCCAAAATACCTCTTTCCCAAATCATAATCCCAGGATGTTTTTCTAAAGAGCTTGATCTTACCATCCCTACAGAGGTTATTCATAACCAATCCCATTTTAAGTTTGATGGCAAGGGTAAATTAACTATTTTTGAAAATATGTTTCAATTTTTTTTTCCTTTCTAATGGAATACATTGCAAGGATGTTATGCTAGACTTTTCACCCTCACATTTGAAGGTTATGTTAAGAGATGGTGTTATTCAGTACTTGCTACTTATATCCATTCATTCGACCAGCTTGTGAAGGAGCTTCATAAATCATTTGATAGGTATGATTATCAGTATGTTATTAAAAGAATTAATCAACTAAGAATGAAGCCTAATGAATCAATTGAGGATTTCTTCTATCGATTCCTTCACCTTTGTTATGAATTTCTGGGAGAAGACACAGATTCAAGATTTTTTAAACCAAAGTTTAAGAGTTTGGTTCATATCTCTTTGCACAGTGAATCTGAACCCCCTGATATTTTTACTTCCCCAACTATTGTAAATCACGAGTCACCTCTAATTGCAGAGGAGGAAACTATTACTCCTTCCATTCCTTGTCCTCCTTCTTTTCGAATACCAATTCAGGTGCCTCCTTGTGATAATGCTGAAGTTGGTAAATCTACAAATCAAATTTATTTTTCGTATTCTTATCCTCCTTATGCTTTTCATGATTCAAATATAATTGAGAAAACCCCATAATGGTTCATGAAGCCTATGTTGAAATCTAATTTTTCCATTCCTTAAGATGACATTAATACTCTTAACCTCAATCTTGAATCTGGTTCCATGGGAAGTGCTACTTCTTCAAGGGACATATGTTATCATCTATCATCTACATGAAATGACTATCATGATCTGCTTTATCAATCTGCTCCACCAACTACCACTTCACATTCTCTTTATTTTCAGGTTGTTGGTTCAAATTGAGATCAGGTACAAGGAAGTCACATTACACAAGTAGAGGAGAAGGAAAGTGGAGATACTTTTAACCTCTCTTCCCTCTTTCAAAGTCTGCGATGTCAAGATGATGTTCTTCTTTTCGTGGATGATGTTCAATCTATTGACCTTGGTGGAGAATCAAATGAAATCAATTTTTTTAGATATGTAGTCTTGGTTAGAAATCATTCTGATGATGATGACTCTATTGTTGGATGTGATGATGAATTCCCAAGTGCAATAGTTAATCTTTTGTTTCCTCCAGAAAGTTTTGATTTGAAATATTTAGATATAGAAACTGATTTGGTCGAAGAATATTCTCTTATGGAAACTTCCTCCTCATCTCACTATCCCTTGTGTTCTCCCATTTGTGAAGCATCAACTTGCAATGAGGACACTCCTTTCTCTTCAAGTTCTTCACCTGATGAGTTAACTTCTGGATTGACACAAGGTAATGAAGTTATTTATGATGAGAAAGAAAACAATCAAATCATTGAGTATTCTTTCCATCCCTCATCATTTCTTGTTTTTCATGAAGATAACTCTTCGTATCAATTTGCTCATGAAATTTCCCTAATTCATACATCTTTGGAATTGCGATCAAAATAGTCTTTCTGCTTAAGTATTCTGGTTGTTGAAGTTGTAAAATCGAATCAAATCAATGACAGAGATGGCTTCCATATGGTTAGTAGTGGTCTTATTGAAATCAATGGTAGTAGATATCATTACACCATGCATTATCTGGTTCAATCTACAAAATAAGATTTTACAATCCTTGAGAGTTTTGGGATTTTTCAGGAAGTTCAGGCACTTTAACTTCCGTTGATGGTTATGTCAGGTTCTTGTGACTCTTGTGAGGTCCCCAAACTAAATCATATTTGGAATTTCTCACAAAATTTATTCCTTTGCATGGTTTCACTAGATGTAAATTCCTTCTGGAAATATGTTTGTTATTTTTGGTATAACTCGTACAACTTTCAAGATTCGATGTCTCGCCAGGTTAAGGATTTTATTTCATTTAATTCATCTTCATGAAAATCTCTTGTATGAAAATCTGATTTTGAAAGTGTATCTCCCATAGAATCGGGGAACTATGAAGTTGATCATTTCAAATATCATCTTTGGCCAAAGGAATCATGTCTATCAAATTCATTTCACAATAGTCAGGTCCTAGTTTTTGTTGTGAATTTTATATCACAAATCTTGTTCTTCATCACATGTGAAATCCTCTTGAGTGCTAATGAATGTATGAGTTATTGTGAAAATAAAATTCTTCTTTGTTCGCTATATCTTGATTTGTCTCATGTGTTTGTTGGCATTCCTTTTCATTTATTTCGATGGTTATGATGCTTGTATATTTCGTCACTAGTTACAAGAAGATGATTTTTCACATTCGACATGCAAGGAAATTGGTTCTATTTTTCAGAGCATTCACAGAAATTTTCAAATTGATTTATCCTTGTTAATTACAAATTGGGAATTTGATGCTTTAATCAGCCCATCTGATCATGATTCTGTCTTTGATAACTTTCGTTCAACTTGTTATTTTCCCATCAGCACATCCAATGACATTTGTTTTACATCCTATGGTCTTTATGGTTTATCATCTTACTATCTAAATACTAGCCAAGTAGTTTAGGCACTTCAGCCTTCGTTGATGTTTATATTAGGTCCTCACTATCTTGACATGCCGGCTGAATATGATTAGATCCATTTTCCCTCACAAGATTCTCATCATGACCCTCTGCTTCTAATTAAAAATTCATATTTTCAAGGATTTTGGGGTTCTCAAGAGGATTGTTTAGAATTTTATGATCTAAACATTGAATGGTTAAATTCATCCTACTTGGAAATCTCTATCACAAATAACAAGTTTCGATATTTCCTCATGCTCGCTAAGAAGTATAGTGCATATGAATATATGTTCACAAGAAGCTTCCGAGGATTGTTTAGAATTTTATGATCTAAACATTGAATGGTTAAATTCATCCTACTTGGAAATCTATATCACAAATAACAAGTTTCGATATTTCCTCATGCTCGCTAAGAAGTACAGTGCATATGAATATATGTTCGCAAGAAGCTTCCAAGATTTTTGTAATTATGGTTTTCACCAAAAAGGTAAGAATGCAAATTGTATAGAAATAGTGACTATGACACATCTTTCTGTTAGCAGGAAAGACATTCTATTTTTAGTGAAAGTTATTCAAGCTCTTATCTTTTCTGTTGCATGCTACTTTATATCAGTTTTAATCAATCGTATATTTATGATTGTAGGTTAGGAACAACTATGGTGGCTTCACTGGAAGTTTCATTACACTTGACCTTGACCTTCTAGTTGGTTAGGTTAGAAGTAGGTCTAGTTGAATTTTAGTTTCCCCCTCTTTCACTCATCCTACACTCATTTTTTGTAGTCTCTCTTGTGTGTTTTAAATTTTGTCTTGCATTCTCTTTTCGATTAGCCCCTATTTGTTTTTTCCTTTTGATTTGGTTTTTTGTTGTGTCTTCTCTCTTTTTTCATGTATTGTTTAATAATTATTCACATGAAGGATGTTGCCTTTGGCTAAAAGACAACGTGGAAAAATATAAGACTTCTTTGTGACACTGCAACATTTGGATAACCTTTAGTCCTTCTTCTTCGTGTTGGTTCATACCTTTTGGTCAATGATGTTTTGATGGAAAATATGATCCTTGCATAAGGAGAGATTTGTGACACCCATATCTTTTCTAGGAGCCTCATTTATATAATCGGTTTTTATGTTTCGATGTTTTCCACACTAATCCAATCAAGTAGAGAAGGACAAGGGGAAAATTTAAACAAGTAAACCAATATCAAAGGTTTTATATATGCTTCTTTGAAGGAACAACCTCATTTTCTCTCAATAAGTCAGGATCCCTCTTTCGCCCCATGAAATTAATAAGTGCCAATGCACAGTCCTATATAAACTAAATAAATAAAGAGTGAAAGAAGAGAAAGGCTTACTGCACAGGGAGGTGAAGCAAGCAACTCCACCAGGGTATTGTCTAGGCTTGATGGTAGCGGAGCAATGTTTGTGTTCCTGAAGTGACTCCACTAGGGTAGTGTCCATGCCTCCTGGCAATAGAGCAACACCAAAGATGAAAATTTATACTCTAAATATCCTAAGCTCACGAATAACATCACCCTTCTCCTATTTCTAAACATTGTGATATTGCTAGCCTTATGAATGTGTTCGACTAAGAAAGTGATGGATGGGACTATATCTATAATTGGGTTAAATGGTCAAACATGAGTAATCTACACGAAGAATCAATACTTCCTAAGAAATTAGACCTTGCACGAAAGATTTGACGAAGGCAAAGAAGTTAGAGTTCTACCAGTGTGTTGCCAAGTGTTTTCACTGCGAGACACACCCTCCAAAATATTTCCTACACTTGAATTTTGGAGCCTACTGTGGATTGTGTGATCAGTCATTCCATAGTCACTTCTTGGTTGTTTGATATTTTGTTAAGCCTTTGAGCTCCCTTCTTCGATTGTAAGTGTCGAATTCACCTACTCACACATGTTCAAACCATACTTAATTCATGAGCGCATTCCTTCATGCAATCTTGAATAGGCCTGGAAAAGTCCATTAAGACAATATGTCTATAATTTTCAACCATATCAGCAGTCAGTGTGCACTGTCATTGACATATTCTAACGCTTGGTTGCATTTGTAATTCTATTTTGGTGAGTTTTTAAAATTATCTCTTTTGCGCACCTTCGCTTTCACGAGTGTCAATTACATGTTTTCTACTGTTACTTTCATTAGTGTCGGTTTCATGTTATCTTTGCTCTGGCATGTTTCTATTTCACCTTCATTTTCCAATCATAATTGTCATTCACACTTTTCTCTTCATATAGAAAATGTCATATTTTGGCATGGGAAGTGTCACTTATTGTGTAAAGTGAAGTTTTGGCTTGTTTCACAGTGTAATTTTGGTGTTGATTAGTCCCTCTAGTCTTGTATACATGTTTTACACTCATTCCTAAGGTTTTATGCACTGTCGCTCTATTGTCGTCATTGTCATCACAAAGTGTGCCTTTAGTGTTGCCCTTTGGGAAAGATGTAGCACCATCATCACATTGAGGAAATTATATTATTCATGTATTATGAGTGATCAATGTTGTGCCTTCAATTGTTCTAGGTGTGTGATCATGCTAAAAAAATTTCCTTTTTCACTTTGGCCTCACTGATTCCACACTTAGCCTCATCTCAAAAATCCATTCTTGGGAAACTTGATCTCACCGAGCCCCTTGACCTCAAGCCTTGACCTTGCCTCTTGGAACTGTACACTATGTAGTCAAAGTGCCCAGCTTGACCCTTGAGCTCCAGAACTGCAAAATTTTTGTCTCCCAGTTAGCCTTAACTATGCATTGCACATTGTCAAGCCTCAAGCTTCTAGCCTGACACCTTGAGCTGCACAACTCCACAATCCATGAGATTGTTGTCCCTACAAAATTGCGCATTGGGAAACTTCAAGCCTCAGTGTTGAGCCTTTCAATCCCTCAACTGCGCAATCTCCCAGTTTGTTTTACTACCATAATTTCTCATTGGGAAACTCCAAGCATTAAGCCTCAACTTTTAGCTCTTAATTACCTCAACTACGCAATCACCTAGCTTGGCCTCTCAGAATTGTGCATTAGGAAACTTCAAGGCTTAAGCCTTAAGCTTGACCTCCTAAGTCCCTCAACTACAGAGTTCCTTAAGTTTGTCATTCCAGAACTGCATATTGGCCAACCTCAAGCCCTAGCGTTTAGCTCTTGAGCCCCTCAACTACGTAAACCTTTGACCCTAACCATCATGAACTACACATTAAGCAGTCTCAAGCCTCAATCTCAAACCTTGGTCTATGGAACTATGCAATCCTTGAGTTAATCACCCAATCGGTCACCTAGTTCCAACCCTAGAAAGTGATTTCATGAAATATGTTAGAAGAAGAATTTTTGGACTGATGTTGTCTTATCATGAGTGGATTTTATTTGTAGATACTCTTTCTATCATGGCAGGATGATTATGGAGGAAAAGGAGAAGGAGACCATACTATAAGACACATATGGAGTTGAAGAGATAAGATTATCATCGGGCAAGAAGACGAAGGCACACTAGAGTACAACATAAGACCAAAGATCAATATCACATTGAAGACTCCTTATCTTCAAGCCATGAGGAGGAGGAAGAGGAAGATCATGTTCCATCTCTTAAGAAGAAAAAAAGAAAGTAGCAGCAGAGAGTGGCTTACCATTGTCATGTCATGGCATGTCACGAGTCATCATGTGCCACATCATTTTCTGGATTATGTAAATTCAATATTTGAGGAATGTAATGTAAACTGGAAGTTAAAGAGACATCCATGTATTGTGAAAAGTCATGTAGGAAGTGGAAAGGTCATAGAGAAGTCAAACAATCATGGGGGTAGTCCAAGAGTCACAAGGAAGGTGAATGATCACCCCATTTGTTATATATACACCCTCATAGCACATGAAAAGTAATTTTCACCTTGGCTCCTCCTATCCTGCATTGGAGAGGAAGATAGTTTTTTTGGAGGATCAAGTGACTGCTCTAATCCTCCACTATTGGGGCTAGTGGTGTTCACTATCTTGATGTATCCTCGAAATTTTACTTTGCTCATAAGATCGTTGAGCCAACATGCTTTCATGCCTATGTCATGAATATTTTATGACTAATCTTTGAATGTTTGTGATATATGTTGTTTCAATTGTATGAAGGAAATTGGACTATTTCAGTGGCCTTGGTACTTATTTTGTTGAAGGTGTGTTTTATTTGCTTTAACATTTGTCGCTTCCTTGTGAACTATTTCACTGGTTGATAAACGATTCATTCATATATATACGGTCATGTGCATTTTCTAGATTAGTATTGTTACTTGTATCTAAACGGCCCACTTTTATCTTCCCTTTCAGTAGAAGGACCTTGATATTTTCGCACATCAACATTTCACAAGGAATACTCACTTATTGATCCTAAAATACATGTGTATTACTCTCTTGTGATGAACTTTGTAGCCAAGGAAAATCTACAAGGTACATGACAGACGAGTTGATACTTCAGATAGGGTTCTTACTCCAAACTATGTGAGGTCTAATTGGGACTTCACATCGGGGAGACCCCCTTGGTTGACGGATTTCCAGCACCATCAACGGGTTTAAAAATCCTTTGGGTTTTAAATATAAATCCTGTTGTATAATATTATTCCCATAGATTTATTATCCCTTGGGTTTATAATATTTATCCATTAGGTTTATTAATCCCTTGAGTTTATACTATTATTAATCCCTTTATTTCATTAATCCTTTGGGTTATTAATTCCTTGGGTTTATATTATTAATCCCTTCAGTTTATTAATCCCTCAGGTTTATAATATTAATCCCTTTGGTTTATAAATCCCTTAGGTCTACAATATTATTCCCTTGGGTTTATAATCAATTAGGTTTATAATATTAATCCCTTGGGTTTATAATATAAATCCCAAGGGTTTGTAATATTAATCCCTTGGGTTTTTTAATATTAATACTTTGGGTTTTTTATATTAATCCTTTCAGGTTATTAATCCCTTAGGTTTATAATATTAATCTCTTAGGTTTATTAATTCTTTGAGTTTATAATATTAAAAAACCAATATTATATACCCTTATATTGAACCCAATGTTATAAAGTGAATATTATAAATCCTACTATTTATTATGATGTATTAAATAACCATAGGA
The DNA here is from genome assembly GCA_000404065.3 of Pinus taeda. Lineage (NCBI taxonomy): Eukaryota > Viridiplantae > Streptophyta > Pinopsida > Pinales > Pinaceae > Pinus > Pinus taeda. The sequence goes on from APFE030685796.1 coordinate 36,261, forward strand.
TTAATTTATTGAAATAATATTGAGTTTTTATTTTTAATATATAGAAATATAAAATTAACATTACATTGTTATATTAAATTTTAGTTTATCATCCTAGGGTATAATATAGTTAATATTAATAATAATCACCACCATCAAATTACACTTAGTACGACGCAGAATTACAACCTACCAAAGACAGAGACTATTAATATGAGAGCTTACAATGGTTTGTAGGTCGCGGCATCGCAAAATATATTGGACGACAGGTAGGTGTACGCGGAACTTCTACGTGAGCGTCACCTAAACGCGCCTATGGTCTCACTACATTGTTAGCGCGATTGCAACTACCCCACCCTGAGTTCGCAATATTCTATTCGCACGCTGGTATTATCAGTTAGGTCGACGCTCTTATATCCTGACTATACTTCCGAGTGTTATGCCCCTCTCTGTTTCTATCTTTAGTTCATCCACTTTCAGCCTCCCCTTTGCCACTCTATCCATCGACTCCCCAGATCTTGACTGCCCTCCCCCTCTCGCTGGAAACTCTCCACCTTCTTACCTCCTGCATGCCGTCATATCCCCCTTTTGATCCATCACCATCCAGGATTTTGGAACAACTGACTCCTTTCGAGCTTCCCTCCACTGCAGCTTCTGATTCTACGACCGGACTCAACCCACCTTCATCCTCTCCTCTTACCCCTCTTATTGCGGCATTGGGCTCCTCATCCTCAACATCCAGCTGCTTTGAAACCCCGGTCATCAAAGTTTAACACTCCGCTCAGCAGCCTCAACAGGAGCACCAAGGCTCCCCATACCCCTGCAGGATCATCCGACTGTACCTCGATCAAGGAAACAAAATCTCAAGCGTGTGAAGGTCACGAGCAAGCAGCTGACCCTAAAATTCAAGGAAGGGATCAACATGGGGGAAGTTGTAGACAAGGCAGGTCAGGTTCTTATTGGTAGGGTCTGGGGCCATGCCTATTCTATTGAGAGATTTAGACTCTAGGTCAAAGAGATTTGGGGAAACATTTTCAAGGATCTCCCAGAGGTGCAAATGTTGGCTCGAGGATGGTTCACGCTCCATTTCCAGTAGGAGGAATACACAAATTTGGCGCTTACCAGATATTGGCACATAGAGATGGCGTCGGTCATGCTAAAGCACTGGAGTCGGCTCTCTGATCCAGAGCGGGAACAAATTGGAGTTGGACCACTTTGGTTCAGGCTACCTAGTCTTCCCTTGCAATTTTGGTCCGAAGGTATATTCGTTCACATAGGCAATGAACTTGGCACCTATCTAGACT